>VRLP01005637.1:0-35010 GCA_009660295.1 Lophius piscatorius
GTTGGGTCCTGTAGATAATTATATAAAGAGTCTGGTCTAGACCTGCTCTTTCTGGAAAGCACCTTGAGACAACTGTTGTTGTGAATTGGCGCTATATAAATAAAGATTGATTGAATTTGTGCATATTTTCAGAGAAGTTACAGATACAGACTAAACTGGGCGGTTACCACTAGAGATCAATCGATCAGGTATCCCATATTGATCGCCGATTTTTTGACTTGTAAAGATATTTAAGATTTTTTGTCTTAAAACAACTCTTTTTATCTCACTAAAATCTTACCTGTTAGGTGATGATGTCTTATATAAAGTGCAATGAGATATTTTCACTAGAAATTAGACGAATATACTTGGTAAGATTTTGAGTTTTTGCAGTGTATACATAGTTATAACTCAAACCCGACTTGACCAATGTTAACATTCACAATGAAGAAAAAAACTGTCAATCAAATCAACATCAAACAGTGTATTTCCATTCATCCATCCATCTTCTTCCTCTTATTCAGAGTCTCATTGAAGTAGCAGCAGCCTAAGAAGGGTATTCCAAATGTCCATCTGTCGAGCAATGCTCCCAAGCTGACCCTAAGGAACCCAGTGCCATTCAAAGGTCAGACTAGATATATAATCTCTCCTGTGAATTCTGGGTCCAACCCTGGGTCTACTCCAAAATTGGACGTGCTTTGAAGACCTCTAAAGGAAGGCGTCCTAATCCGATACCTGAACCACCTGAACTGGCTCCTTTGACGCAAAGGCTTAGTGGTTCCATCCCGAAGTCCGTCCGCATGTCTGAACTCCACACCTGATCTCTATGGCAGAACCCAGACACCCTGCAAAGGATGGTTAATGGGTTTTCAGTTATCACGTTAACATGAAGGGGGTTGGTAGGAGTTGCATATTCCAGACCTTTGGGGATAAAAATACATGGTACCTGATGGAACCTCATCACTTGAAAAGTAACTTCTAACATTATTGGTTAATGGGTTTAACCATTAACCAATAATGTGAGGGTATTTGAGACCCTCATTCTTATTGAGGAGCTCATCGGCGGAAAGTCCGACACGCTCTCTGTGGGTGTTGGATTCCACCAATAATATTCTTTGTCTCTGTCTTTGTGTTCTTAACATTCATGGAGAGGGTCTCAAGGCATAGTTAAGTTGAGCAGAGTGTCTGGTTTGGGGAGCCTTGAATCGCATCTCTGCTGTTTGCAGATGATGTAGTTCTGTTTGCTTCATCAGTCCGTGATCCTCGGCAGCGCTGGATGGGTTTGCAGCTGAGTGTGAAGCGGCTGGTATGAGGATCAGTACCTTCAAATCTGAGGCCGTGATTCTCTGCTGGAAAATGGTGGATTGTTGTCCGTGAGTTGCTGCTTCAAGTGAAGGAGTTTGAGTGTCTTGAAGTCTCGTTTGGAAGTGATGGGAAAAATTGGCCTCGGACAGGAAGTCTGGTCCAGTATCAACAGTAATGCGAGTGTTGTATCGCTCCGTAATGGTGAAGACAGAGCTCTCAATTACCGGTTGATCTACGACAGCACGATTGGGGGTTCAACTCCAGGCTCCCTTTGACACAACAGATCATTGGGTTCTTGTGCAAGACCGTGAAATCCCAATTATCCCCCTGGGGCTTCACAGCGGCTGCTCATTGCTCCTCAGGTATGGGTCAAATGTAGAAAATAAATGTCACATATGCGGTGCAGTGTATTAATATTATATCCCTTAATTTAAACCTGGTAAAATCGTTATTGAGATAAAACTTTATTTTCCAAGAAATCTGTCTGTATAACTTGCACTGGTATGACAGTGTGATAAAATATATTATACATCATTACAATTGTCATTATTATGGAGGCAGAGCTGGAGGTGGCAGAGATGTTCAGATTTTCTCCGGCGGTGACGAGGATGGACAGGATTAGGAAGGAGCACATCAGAGGGACAACCCAAGTCAGACGTCCTGGAGACAAAGTAAGAGAATCCAGACTGAGTTGGTTTGGACACATGAAGAGGAGGGATAGTAGATCCAGTAGATCCTGGAGACGGAGATGCTCGATGGAAGAAAAAGGGGAGGATCAAAGAGGAGGTTTCTGGATGTGCTGAGAGAGGACATGCAGTTGGTTGGTGTAGCAGAAGATAGGTTATAATGGAAACAGATGATCCACAGGGGTGACCCCGAGAGGGGAACAGCCGAAAGAAGAAGAAGAGGAAGAAGAAGAAAAAGATTACATTACACAATATAGCATGAGCACCGGGTAGCAACCTAATAATGATCTCAAAGACCACCGCTGAGCACATCGTTGTGTCCAACTTGACTACTTATGTTTAAAATGCACATCATCACAACGTCCACTACCTTTGATATTTTATGTTATTGTGTCAACTGTTGACTCCCTGCTGCCATCATGTGGATGAATCAATGTAAATGGAAAGGACTCATGAAGGTGAACGGCCGCTGTCGGGTGCTATATTCAAAACGAAGCAGGTAGATGGAGCATAAATGACCCTTCAGAATCAAACACCCACCCAGACTTGACTCAGCAGCACCTCCCATTGGTCCATGTGACTAATGACAGAGAGCAGCGGTCCGATTATCCCAGAGATCAGCAATGCATATTTAGCGGCTGTGGCGATGAACAAGCAATCATTATTAAAACGAAAAATTTGATTGTAATCATAAGGAGTACGTTCTTTCCACGGATATAAATATATGTATCTATACATAAGCAGCCATAACATTAAAACCAGCTGCCTTGTATTGTGAGGGCACCATTTTTACGGCCAAAACAGCTTTGAGACCTGCAGACCACGAACACCCATCAAGATCTACAGCTCTGGATATGTTCTGACCCAGCCTTCCAGCCATCACAATCTCGTCCGTGTTTAAAGTTACTGAAAATTCTAATGCTGCAATTTTCCTCCTTCTCTCACATCAACTTCAGGAGTCTAATATATCCCCCACAATTGCCACCCATGATCCTTTATTCTGACTTCACATGTCTTTGGTTATAATGTTATGGCTGAATGTTGTGTAGCTCAATAATTACACATGTAAATCAACGTACATATGAATGTATTGACTTTCAAAAATAACTTGAATGAGACCGGATCATACCTTGTAGAAAATGACCTGTTGCTGTCAGGGAATGTGAAGTACTCATCCTCTCCAATAGGTGGCAGTAAATACTACATGTTTACTCACTGTGAGAACTGTCTCAGGACTTTATAGCAGGCATGTGGAATTAAATATGTTAAATATATAGGAATATTAATAATTTACAGAATTGTTTTTGAAAATGTAACTTCTCCTGTCCTCCCCAGGGGAGAGGGAAACGATCCCCGGTTGAGAGGGGCGCAACTAGCACAATGCAGAGCAAATAATATTCAATATTTAACATGCAATCTTTGCCCTTTTGTTTTTCAGAGTGCATCATTTTGACACTGTTGTGGTGACTGGTCATGATTGAATAGCTCCACTGGTTTTCAGGTGTTGTGGCCACCATGGGGCATCGGTAAGAATTCACTTCAAAGACGAAGTTCCCATTTATTGAAGACAGGGTATGAAAAAAATGGGTGTCTATGAGTGTGTGTATATATATGAGTCTGTGTGTGTGTTTGTGTAAGTGGGTGTGGCTGTGAAACAGAAAAACACCTACAGGAAATATTTAGAAACAACACAGTATGCTTAGTACAGTTCAATTATAAATGTTATAAAAAAAATACTGATACTTTAAAAAATAAAAATTTTTTTTTTGCATAACTGCATTTTATTTGTGTAACCTGGCGAAATTAAACCAGCACAGGACACCAAAACATATTTTGGGTTCCTAATGGGTTTGTGTGTATATATATATAATATCTCTCTGTTGACCTTGTATTTATTTTTAGCTTTTAATCCAAATCTTTTTGAATAATGTCCTGATATTTATTGTCTTGTTTTTTTATTGTGTATCTTTAAGGTGACCTTAAATGTCCTGAAAGGCGCCCATAAATAAAATGCATTATTCTTATTATTTAATAAAACATCATTAATCATAATTGGCCTATCAGAATCAGATCTATAAGCTACACGTATAACATCCCCATGAACTTAATATAGGCTAATGCATTTATCTATGTTGAATATGTATATATTCTACATATTATTAAACATGCAGTAACAAACTTATGCTGAATGAGAAGAAGGGAGTAATGAGGCAGATCAGGACAGCGAGCAGCTAAACACATCCTGACATGGCAGTGAAACTACAACTACAACACAAAACTTATATATAGATTCTGGTTCATCAAAACAAAAGCTGCATTTTTTGTCAATGTCTACATCTATCTATCTATCTATCTATCTATCTATCTATCTATCTATCTATCTATCTATCTATCTATCTATCTATCTATCTATCTATCTATCTATCTCTATATACATACAGATAGATGTGTGTGTATATATATCTATCTATATATATATATATACACACACATATATAACCAGGTTCTCTGCCAGCAGACTGTGTGATGACTTACACTCACCACATTTAATTATTTCTTCTACAGGCAGGGGGCGCTGTGCGTGTATTTACTTACTGCTGCTTCTTCACAGCCACCTTAGTTTCATGGATAGGCAGGTGATAGTTGAGGTTTCATTGGAACAAAATTTTACACACTGCTCCTTTAACTGCTTGTAAAAATATGGCCGGTACATAAAAGTATCGGAGAAGTGATGCAGTTTTTTCAGACGGATCACGAGCTGTTTTGTTAATTCTGCTGATTTCTTCCCTTGTAGAGCCGTTCTGGTGTAAAATCAGTCAGTTCCCTACTGCTCCAGGGTAGGCTTGTCGTTCTACTGTCTCCATCAGTCCGGTGTTCATTGACGCGACACCATCAATAACATAACGAAGTCCCTCAGCGCTTCAACAAGGCAGACTCAGATGCAGATGAACCGGGTTGTGTTCCATCATCCATCGGTGAAATACCGATGGAAATAATTCATTGACCCTTTAAGTCAATGAAAGTCCATCGAAACCCCCCAAGCAGCCTTTGCGTGGTCTCCTGATTGTCTTTATTGACGACGGTCTCCTGCATTTAAATTTAAATGAGTTCCTCATGTCGCAGGTGCATGAATGAAGCTTTCCTTTAATCCAAGCAGCTTTTTCGAAGCGGCGGCAGTCATGTATTTGTGTATGAAGAAGATCAATCAGGTAGAAATCTACACTGGTTATCCACAGTCCCAATGTAAAATAGTATTTTAACGGCACTGCTTTTGGGTTGGGTATCAGGGGGGCCTTGTCTTCTCCGTTGTCTGGCCAACCTTGCGCAGGGAGGGTTTTGGGTGGGCGGGGTCTTAGGGCTATGGGTGTCGCCTGCATTTTGGAGGGGTGCTGGCCTCTGGCCGGGGATCCGCCATATCTTGTCCATACAAACCCATAATGATCCCAAAACATATTTTTGTGTCCTGTACTGGTTTTTTATTTTCGCCAGGTTATACAAATAAAATGCAGTTTACCCGGACACACTCCTCACCTCGACTGTACCTTGAGATTCTGTCCATGAATATCAAGAACAGGATCGGAGACAAGGGACAACCTTGACAAAGTCCAACATTCACCGGTAACATTTCTGACTTTTGTTATTTACAGACCGGATGGCTCGTAGCAATGGGCCCGGTAATCCGTGCTCCCGCAGCACCCCCCACATGACTCCCCCAGGGACCCGGTCATAAGCCTTCCCCAAATCCAGAAAACACATGTAGTCTGGATGGGCAAATCCCATTACCCCGCAAGCAAGCCTGCAAGAGTAAGAAGTTGGTCTGCCATTCCACGACCAAGATGGAATACGCACTGTTCCTCCTGTAGCTGAGGTTCGACAATCGGTCGGAACCGATTGTCTACCTTGGAAAGTTTACTTTCCAAAGCTGAGAAGTGTTTGACCCCCCCGCCCTATAATTGGATCACACCCTCCGCTCCCCCTTTTTAACACGTGGGACCGTGAGTCTGCCACTTTCCCCGTCTGCCACTTGACATTGAATAGGCAAGAGAACCATGACAACCCAACTATGTCCAAAACCTTCAGAAGCTCGCGGTCAATTTCATCCACCACTGGCGCAGCTTTTTAACCACCTCAGCGACCTCTGCCAGCACATTGGGTGGGCTTTCCCTTGACTCTTTCAACTCTGCCCACACTATAGATGATGTTGTTTCCAAGTTCAGGAGTTCCTCAAAGCTTTTATCAGGTCTTTCTTGCGGCCTATCTCGCGATCTGATCCAACCCATCACCAGGTCGTGATCAGGTGACAGTTCTGCTCCTCTCGTCACTCAGGTGTCCAAGACATATGGCCGCAGATCTGCTGATGCAACCACACAGTCGATAATAAATCTTTGACCTAAGGTGGCCTGGTACCAAGTACACTTATTAGCCATCTTATGCTCGAACATGGTGTGGTTATGGAGAGTCCATGACTAGCAAAGAAGTCCAAAAAACAAGGCACCAGTCTGGTTTAGACAAAAAAATGCAGACAATTTCTATCAATCCCACTCCCTCCAGGTTTCTTCGTCATTGCCAACTTGAGCGCTGAAGTCGCCCAGGGGACCCATTGAGTTCCTGGAAGGGGCCTTTCGAGGACAGCGGTCAGAGACTCCAAGAAGGCAGGATACTCTGAAGTGTTGTTTGGAGTGTATGGTACAGACAACTGTCAGAGCCTTCCCTCCTGCAACCTTCAGTCTCCGACACCCGTGAGAGACCCCAACTAAGTCTAGCTGGTACTCTCTCTTCCGCAAAAGCTGTGGTCCCCCCCCAGAAAGCTGATATTCCATGTACCTAAAACCGGTCGGCCATGCCCTTGGTTGCCAGGCCTCGGTGTCCTCCAATGGCTGCTGCCGATACAGCTTTGTATCCGACCCCAACGCTCATCCCTAGCAGGTGGTAAGTCTGGAGGGTGGTGGCCATTTTAATTAAATATCATGGGTATAGACAATAAAGACATTTTTTTACATCTCATTTTACTCTAAAGGGTGCGAATAATTCTGGAGTGCACTGTCTCTAGCTGTACCATCTATGGCTCTGTATTGTTGTCGGTAAATGTTCTCTTTTTCAATATCAACTCTTTCCATTCCTTGCTTAATAAGAAAGAATATGTTCCATATTCTGTTCGTTTTCCTGCTAACTCTGAGCAGCGTCTAAACTAACTGCTTCCATTTCAGCTGCATCGTTGCAGAGTTTCTGTCAATGCGGATTTCTGGTCCAGGACAAACCCCAGGATACATCAGGGTTAGTGAGAAGGGCAAGCAGCCGAAGATTCCCTGAGCCTCTTGATGCATGTAATGACCTTAATCCTCCACGACACACAAACACAAGCCGGCAGGAAAGTCCGTCTAATTACATGCATTGTATACATTCAAATTACATTTTCCTGATTGTTGTTATTAATCTGCTCACAAGGGCAAGGTGTCACAAATTAAAGCAACGGCTAATCACCCAGGAGAGTAACCTCAATAATAGAAACAGTGGATAACAGGCCAAAGAGACAAAGAGAAAGGAGCAGATGAGCTCCACATTCATCCACTCATTCTGCTCTGCTTGACACAACAGGAATACAAATCATTGTTTGTAATTTATGGCGTGATAGGTATTCACTTGAGATGCAAACAAAACCTGCCGGAAGGCTGATTAATTAAAGATAAGGAAGGTAATGGTCTGAAAAGTCTTGACAAGGCAAAGGCCACAGGAATTGACAATCAGTCTTCTGTCGACTGGACTGGTTAGCTGACATACTGGTAGGCCGCTGGGGGCAAATCCAATATATTGTAATTTAAATATTTTGTTGGGCCAACGCGGAAACAAAGAGGGATGGTTGTACGTGGAGTGGAGCACGTTCCCCAAATGGTATGTTTTCCCCGCCAATTACATTTCACCACCTGTATGTAGATTATTTTGCCATGAGAATAAACACCAGGATCAGTTCAATACTTTGGCATACACTCAAAAGAAAAAAAGGAAATATGGTGGTTGTTTCTTTTACTCAAACAAAACACGTATTTTGTATGAAATGATTTTCACATTTGCATTTGCACATTTCATTAAATTCAAAAACGTTTAACAATATTCAATCGCCAAAGGATACGATTTGGGTTAGATAACTTCTGCAAAGTTAGTTGAACCAATGCTAATAAAAAACGTTGGAACTCTTCCAAGTAACTAAGTTGGATCAACTCGATATATTCATAATTCCAACCCATTGAATTATGAAAAAAACGTTTTTTAAAGTTAATTTAAAGAGTGTTTTTTTTCAGTGTAGGGAATGGCGTTGTGAGCATTTCCTGTTCCGTTATGCGGATAATTCTCAAAATGTAACCAGCTATTCCCATTCTCATTGCCTATCTCTGATAAGTCATGCAGACGTGAGTTAAGTGGATGCCTGCAAGGGCAAAAACCTGGAATATGCCTTTACATGGATGTACTCGAAAATTCAATGGTTTCATGACATGTATGACATCTTATCTAAAGAAATTCAGGTTAATTCATCAATTTGTTTAAATGCAATTGAGAAAAATGGTCAACAGACCAGCGGTTTGATTTCCCCCAGTCCATTCAGTCAACTTGCCTTTGAATAAAGATTTTAAACCCCAATGACAAAAAAAGGTAAAAACAGACATCAACTACTTGAAAATATATGCACCAAGACAACAAAGGGCGAAAGATCAATAGAAATAAATAAAATATGAATCTGTAGCAGGAGACATCTGGCTTATAGTTCAATAAAAAAAGAGTTTAGAGCTTTCTTCAATGCTTTAATGAAAATAACCCTTTTTCATTCTTCTGATGTCCATTCTTTGTCTGTCCAGACATTTATGATAGGTCCAATGTACATCAGCCATCTTTCAGTCAGGGCTGTTTCCCATCTGCCAGCAGCAGCTCTTTAGATGTGTGTCGACAACTTTCTTATCTTGGGTTTAATGAACTTCTTCTGTTTTTTTCCTCTTCCCTGTTTCTTGTCTGTGTGTGTGAGCACGATCGCTCTCCACCCACAATCGCTCTCCACCCACGATCGCTCTCCACCCACGATCGCTCTCCACCCACGATCGCTCTCCACCCACGATCGCTCAGAACACCTGTGATCCAACACTCACTAACTATTGTGTTATTGCACGTTTTTTTTGTTTGCTCATTCATTCTCTCCTTCGCTCAGGTTTGGATCAGGTCCTGCTCCTCCTTTCTCCTGCCGTACCCTGCTAACATGAGACTCGTCTGAGAATGCTGCTCAGGTTTTTACGACATTTCACCTAGTTGCCCATCGTGCTCAAACGTCGTTTCGTTGTTCCAAATTTTTCCTTTTTTTTAAAAAACTTTGCCTTGTTCATCATTAACTCAATCAAATTCTTAGATTTCACGAAGGGGGTCATAATTTAGGATATTCGTAGTGCCGGTCCCAAGACTGGGTAAACAGGGAGGTTTCGTCAGGATGGGCATCCGTTGTAAAAATGATGAAAATGAAACTGATTCCCAAACAGGATCCATTTGGTCTCGGGTTAACAACTACTGTCAATGGTACTGTTAGCCAACGAGGGTGCTAGTGGTTAGCTATTGTTGGAAACAGACGATCCACTGTGGAGACACTGAAAGGTACCAGCAGAAAGAAGAAGAAGAACTTTTCTTATTCATCATTACATCATTTTTTTTTTTATCAGGAGGGGCTGATATTCAAAATAACAAAAGTCATTAGTGGAGAACACCATCTCCTCCACTATTGTTTTCAGCGACTTATTACCGTAACATCCCTGCAACTTCTGTAGAGGAGTACTGGACCAACTCTCTGTTGGAAAAGTCCAGCTCTCAGTTCCAAAGAGGTTTATCCTGGTAGAAAAATCCTAAGGACTATTTAGGCTGTTTAAACCTGTTAGCCAAATTCAGCACCAGCTGCATTCCTTAGTTTTATAATTCAGAGGTCAGAATAAGATTAAAGCACAAAGATCTTTTCAAAAATGTAGTTGACTTGGATAACCCTTAAGAACCGTTAAAAGAGCTATGCACATATAACCTGCTTGTCCGTCTGCAATCTGTTAACTACCATCAGAGTGTAAAATGGGAAAACATCAAACTTTCTTACATCTTACAAACGTACTGCAGCTCATTAAGCATTGGGAAAAGCAAACAAAAAAAAATCCATCACCAAATCATAATCCTGATTAATATCTATTAAAGGAATACAAAGAAGTAACAAAAAGAATGAAATGATTTATGGGTGAGATAGAGGAAGGAGAGGAAAAAATAGACAGCTGACATGTTTCCATGTCCAGAGATAAGACAAGCCTGCACCATAGCCTGAGGGCAAACCAGTGAAAGACATGCACTATTTTTGAGGGTTTGTTTCCTGGATGGTAGTAAGTCCCGCCCTCCAATTCCCAAAAGTGAGTAAAATATGTTATATACTCAGGACGTTTCCTATGCACTAGCTTTGTAAAAAATCGAACCAAAGGTTAAGAAGTTATGTCTGAAAAAGTATGATATGAACTATTAGAGTATAACAGCTTTTCATAAAGTTAGTTAGTAAGATAAGTTGAATCTTAAACTTCACCACTAGATGCTGCTACATTTTAGGCACTGCACCTTTAATAGCATTAAGTATCTTTTGGAATTTTTTTTCACTTAGTGTTCACTTTTCACTTAGTATAATATATGAGTGTGTGTGTGTGTGTGTGTGTGTGTATGAGAAAGTTAACATATATTATCATTACAGGGAGGCCAATAGAAAGTAAAATTAATATTGGAAAATGTCAAGTTAATACAAATAAACGCACAGTTTGTTTCCTTAAAGGACCATGACTCACTTCTCTGGAGCGATGCCCAGGAGGGTCATTATTTCCAGGGTTCTGCAGAAACCCATGAAGGCTATGTTCTTCGATGCAGTATAAAATCCTTAAATGCAGTCAGTTTTTTTTTTTTTTTTTAACAAAATAAGGTCAAAGAGTAAATAAAAGGGAAGTGTTCCATGAACTACTCCAGACCGAGAATTTCATCCTAGCCTATAGTATTACCCTTCCGTAATTACGTGTGCACCTCAGAATCAGAACCATCAATTTGGCACTTTTTAATCTAGGAATTTAGAAGCTATACAGTGGAAGTGAATATTAACAAACAACCCTTAACCCCAACCTCACCGTAAGCCCATGTCCAGCTCTGACATTTCCTTTAATCCCTCCAACAGATCTGGCTCATCCAATTTCATAGCAGACTTGAATCAATAGCGCACAACCTCTGAACATCGCCTGTGCGCCATGACTGAAATATGAAACACCCTATTCAGGACACACTCAGCAGCGCCGGTGGCCGGAGCTCTCTCCGAGCAGCACCTTTTATGCCTCAACACTTTTTACGGTTTACCTCCACAGATCAAAAAACTATCTCTGATCTCATACTGAGCATAAAAATCTAAATCTAAAAGCATTTAAGAGCATTTTCATTGTAACTGTCACCTGTTGGTTCTGAGGACGACTTGGTAATGAAGTGGGGGCGCTTAGTAGTTCACCACTTCAATCCATCACGGATCCTGTTCTTTATTTCTTAATTTCCCACTTAATTTTCTTGAGAGTTTGTATTAAAAAAAAAAAAGAGGCTTCAGTCCTCAGAACATGCATACAATAAACCTGCATCAGAACCTGCACACCATAAATTCAGACAGCTTTGTGTTCAGAGCATCTGTTATCACTAACCGCTAGTCCTGTTTAAGGTCACAGGGGAGCTGACTGTGGGTGAGAGGCGGGTGACACCCAGTGCAAGTCGCCAATTCATCACAGTCAGATAGAAAAAGGCAACTTTACTTTCCGTATTATATTGGCATCCAAAGATGTTTTCCAGTTTCTACATTAGATTGACAGAATTAGCAGAATACTGGTGAATCATTATTTTAGAGATGATATACAGACCTGATGTTGGGGCTGATGGTTTGACCATTCTAACCATCTCAATAATAGAATGAGAAATAGATTCAGGAGAATAATGGGAGGAATAGCTTATTATTGGATTTCTATACCTGACATTTATAGGAAACCCGGCGTCACCTCACCTCTCAGACAGGAAGCTCGATGTTTGGACTGGTCTTCAGCTGCTTTTGTGCGACTGTCGCATAGCGATGAATAGTCAGTCATCATTATTCAGTCATTCATGTCATTCATTCTCTGTGCATCAATATTAGGCTCAATAAAGCCACTTTCTCAATTATAGAACTTATTTTTCTTACGATGAAAATCAATACAGATTTGCGAAATCTGTAAGACGTGTTGCGTTTCTTCACGAGTGAAGTATGATCGTATAGATCTTATTTATTTGGACTAAATTGGTCCAACAGTTGAAAAATGATGTCTTCTTCCTCACATTAAAGTCTAGGGGGTATAATAATTTGAAAATGATCCCTGAAAATTGTTTTGGGGTAATTGCGTTAACATGAACAATATGCAATGGCAGACCTTCATTGTTATAATGTTATATGTTCAATGTTATAAACGTGGCCCACGCTCTCCTGGAACGTGACTGTAGATCAATTTTGCTGTGAATTAGTGCTATAGAATCAAAACAGGCTTATCGGTTTTATTTGGCATGCACAAAGCTTTATTCAGCTCCCACAATACTTGGGACAAAGGTACTTTTATCGATGGTACAGCACAATCTAATTTGATTAACTTTACATAGGAGATGATAAATTAAATCTATTTCAGTAAAAAACTGCTTTTGTTATTTACTTAAGTGCAGGTGAGATGACGGACACAACAGCTCTACTTTTCCACATACCAATCTTCTACCTTTAGAGGTCGCCACAGCAGATATCATCTGTTTCCATCTTCCCCTGTGTTCTTCATCTTCCTGTCACACCAACCAACTGCATGTCCTCTCTCACTACATCCATTACCCTTCCTTTTCACGTGTCCATCTATCTCTGGCTTTTCTCCAAGATGTCTATCCTGGGCTTTCTCTCTGATGTGCTCCTTTTCTTCTCCTGTCCATCCTCGTCACTCCCAAAGACCATCTAAACATCTTCAACTCTGCCTACCGTCTTTTGGTCAGAGCTAAACCATACAGCACAGCTGCTCTCACTACCATCTGGTAAATCTTTCCTTTCACTCCTGTGGCTATTCTTCTTTCACAGATAACTCCTTACATTCCCTGCCTGCACTCGCTTCTTCACCTCTTTTCAATAATCCTTTTGCTTTAAACAGTTGACCCCATGTACTTAGAGTCCTTAACCATCTTCATCTCTACTCCTTCATCCTCTACGTTCCACCTGCCTTCCTTTCATTCACACAAATGTAATCTGTCTTACTGTGACTGACCGTCATTCCTCTTCTCTCCTGTGCATACCTCCACCTCTCCACGTTGTTTTTACACCTACTCCCTGGGCTCACTACAGACCCAAATGCCATCCACCTACATCTAAAACCATGGAAACTCCTTTCTGACCTCATCTGTGAAATCATACTGCTGCTCACAAATTGTCACGTCTTTTCTTAACCTAGCTTCCACTCTTTCCCAGATCTTCGTCGTGTGGCTCATCAGTTTTATACTTTGGTAGCTGCTTCAGTTCTGAACATCACCCTTGGTCTTAAAAAAATGGAACGTGGACACTTTTCTTCCATTCTTCAGGCATCGTCTCACTCTCAAAGATAGTGTTGAACAATCTAGTTAAAAACTCCACTGCTCTCTCTACTGAACTCCTCCATACCTCCACCTGTATGTCATCAGGACCAATTGCCTTTCCATTCTTCATCCTCTTTAAAGCTTCTTCCACTTGATTCTTACTCATCCTAACTCGTTGAATTTCCTGATTTACAATTCTCTACCTTTCTCGCTCTCTTATTATCTTCATTCAGCAGTTCGTTTGCCAGATCCCAATAATGTCTTCCATAGCTGGAGAAGTCTAGTGAGTTTTATGACAGAATAGGGTTTTGTAATGGAATCACTGTTTTAAAAGTACTAAGATCTACGGGGATGTTTAGCTCAATGAAAAATATAATGGGATAATTCTATAGTAGGGTTATAATTTAAGTGAACAGTGTGTTCTCCAGCATTTTTAGCCTCGAACAGAGAAGGGTAATGGGCACTCCGCCAAATCTATACATATCATTTAACGCTTAAAGAGGAAAACAACTCAGTTAAACAATCTAATGTCCTTGGTGGAGCTGTCTTAAGTGGAAAAACAGAAATTAAAACATGATGTATCACCAAAGTTATGAAGCTTGACTTCTTTAGCAGAATGCTGCATCATGAACAGTGCATTCATAAAGTATTAAAACCCTTTCACTTTATATAACCAGAAGAAGTACTCAGAGAGAGCATACCTCCCCCAAGGCAAAACTCTACGCATAGTAGACATGATTGTGTTGAGAATCAATTAGATCCCTATCTTTTGGAAGATGTCATGCAGATTTGTCCATTAGTTTATGAGTTATTGACAGCCTCTAAATCTAAGGAAAACTCCAACAAACTCTCTCAGTATCTGTCAATTACTCTTGACTTGTTCAACATTCATTCATTCATCATCCATAACACTTATCTATGTGTCTGCCCTATGATGAGTGTGTGACTCATCCAGGGCTAATTAGCTATTTATAAAGAAAGACAGGAGGATGGACTGGACTTCTCATGATGAACAGCTTCGGTGAGTCTAATGGATTTTGATGTATCTCAAATAGCCGTAGATTATTGCTGGCCTTAGATTTTTTCTGCTGTTAATGAGGTCCAGATAGTAATGGCAGTCATCTTATATCTCATATTATTATAATGGGATATAAGTAATATCTATTTGTGATGCAGCATAATTTCATTCTGTGCTACATCCTTGATGGTTTCAGTGTGTCTGTGTGATTAATGTAAATCCCCTCGTAGGTGTTGAGCCTCGCTTCAACCACTTAATTCCACTAGAATATAAATATTGTCTCTTTGAATCTGAGAAGGGTAGATGGTAAAAGGACTGTACTTATATCACGGTTTTCTACGCCGCTCGAACACTGAAAGTGTTTGAAAATGCGAGCCAGCATTCACCCATTCACACAAACATTCATACAGTGATGATAGAAGCTGCAAAGCATGGCGCCACATCCTCATCAGGGGCGGTAACCATTCACGCCATCATTTACGCACCAATGGAACAGCCACTAGGAGCAACTTGGGGTTCAGAATCTTGCAAGATAATAACTTTCTTATCTTGTATCTTCCACCGTTGCCTCAAGGTAGGCCTGTAGTGACACAGTGAAGTTACTTGTAGGCAATTTAATTACAGGAGGCTTTTTTCCTGTTAGAATATCGATCGGTAACTAGCCACGTTTTTCAGTGCTGCTCTCTACATCCTGTCGACACATGGCTGATACCTCTTGCCAGTTTGGATTAGATGAAGCCACCCCGCACCTGTTCGCCACGTCTCTGCTGTGGAGGAATACATCACAGACGCCGTCAGCTGCTGGGTCGGGCACCCCAGATGGCAAGTGTCCCTGTTTCTTCCAGGTTTGCCTGGTAAATGCTAGATGGCTAGCAAATAAGATCTTTATTCTTAATGACTTTTTCACTTCCCATGGATAAGATTTCCTCTTTATGACTGAACCTGGCTGAGTGTTGGTTAGTCCTGCGCTTTCTCTGAACTTTTACCAACTGATTGTGAATACTTCAACTCACCCAGGACTATAGGTGGAGGTGGAGGAGTAGCTACCGTCATTAATAGTTCTAATTGAACGTAACTGTCGCTGGTCTCCTTCTCCATTTTTGAACTAAGCGTGTTTGAGCTGGGTCCTTCCCACGCGGTACTGTACAGCAGGGATATACCGACCTCCGAAATACAACAAGGCTTTTATTCATGACTTCTCTGATTTCTTGGCGGGAATTATGCCAAAGATTTAAAAGTCCATTTTTGTTGTCCTGCTAAGCCCCGGCGAAAGACCTTTAAAATCTTATTGATGCTTTTAACCTTGTACAGTCGGTTTCTGGCCCCACACAAGAACACGGGCACACGCTGGACCTGGTTTTAACGTGTGGGCCACCTGTTTTAAATGTTGACGTTTGTGATGCTGTCTTCTCAGAGCACATGCCTGTCTTATTCAAGGTGAGTCTTCCCGGTCATGATGTTAAGCCTTGCGCTCCGGCGTTCCATTACAATGTGGCAAAACATCAGTTCTCCACTGCTTTTAAAGATGCCAGTCAATCTGATACTGATTATTGTTCTTGTACACTGAGGATAGACCTACATCATTTCTCTCTGCTTATGGAAACATTCTGGACACTTTCGCCCAACTTAAAACCAGGCATCCCATCTGTTTCGGGCATGTTCATCTGAGAGGAGAACTCGGGGCAGACCCAGGACACGCTGGGGAGATTACATCTCTCGGCTGGCTTGGGAACGCCTCGGAATCCTCCCAGAGGAGTTGGTGGATGTGGACGGGGAGAGGAACATCTTAGCTTCCCTCCTGAAACTGCTGCGCCTGCGACCCGGACCCGGATAAGCGGAAAATAACGAGACGAGACAATTCTATCCTTGCCCACCAACCTGCCTGTCTAGCTAAGGCGTCCACTAAGGCTTTTGAAAATTTTCTGTACTTTTTTTGTTGACAAGATTGCCTCAGTTAGGAATAACATCTCACTGCCTTCATTTGATCCAACTGTTGCCGTCACCTGTTCAGCTGTTTTTGATCAGCAAGACTCTATATGTCCTCCTTGTTAATTGAAAATTACTTCAAAACTCAAACATGCAGGCTTTCCCACTGTCGAAAGTGTTAGAAAAGACTGTACTCATAAGATTAAGTCTTTCTTAAGCATATATGGCATTCTTGAGGTCTTCCAGTCTGGCTTTTAAGCCCCGCACAGCAAAGAATCTGCACTTTTAAGAGTTTATAAAGAACTTTTATTGACTAAAGACTCTGGTGATTTTGCAATTGCAATGCTATAAGATCTCACAGATGCTTTTGACAAAGTGGACGACAGCATTCTTATCTCTCGCCTGAAGCGCAATGTGGGTATCAGCCTTACAGTGGTTCAGGTCTTACCTGTCAGGGAGGAGCTTTTCAGTTAACCTAAGTGACTGTGTTTTGTACATTGTCCCTCTTCCATGTGGAAAAGGGGCAATGTTGTCCATTGTTGGACCTTTTTTCTCTTTATCTTAGGGTTGATTTTAAACAGGGCATCTTCTACCATTTCCAGGCAGATGACTTAAACTTGACAAACATATAAAACTCTGTGGTTAAATCCGTTTTTGTTTTTTTTTCATCAATTGAGGATTTTATCGAACGTAAAAACCTTTTAACCTTTAATGAATTTGATTGATTTATTCATGCTTTTATGACAACCCGCCTGGATACTGTAATGTACTTTATTTTGGCTAGAGCCAGACCTCCGTCTCACGTCTGCAGTTGGTCCAAAATGCAACCGCTCGGCTTTAAACAGGCTCACGCAAGGGAGGAACATCCCCCCCCCCATTCTGTCCTCCCTTCACTGGCTACCGGTAGGTTTTAGGATTAAAATTAAGATTTCATTGTTTGTTTTTAAATGTTTGAACGGGTCAGCACCCACGTACATTTCTGACCTCCTACAGAAATACACTCCCTCAAGGTCACTGAAATCCGCTGACCAACTGTCTCTTATCGTCCCCTTTGACAAAACTGAAAACGAGGGGCGACCGAGCTTTCTCTGTTGCAGCCTCCAAACTGTGGAGTGAGCTGCCCCCTCATTTCAGGTCGGTCCCCCACGCTATCTGTTTTAAATCTCGCCTTAAGACTAATTTTTTACCCAGGATGAGGGTTAAAAGCCAAGGAATAAAAAAGAACCAGCAGAGAACACTGAGTAATCACCTCGGTGAAAGCGTTGTGCTCTGGGCTGTGGGTCAGGCAGATTCTGACGATGCCACCATTACCCCCCTGTCAGTCTCTGATAAGATCCCTGCTCAACATCCTTGAATAGACCATTGCAGAAATGGAAAAAAAGATATTCCAGGAAGAATTTAGATCCTAATCTTGTGGACATTCTTGTAGCCAAATGTAGTGGATTTCTATGTTGTAAATATGGATGGAAGAGAAAAAATAAAAAAACTTTAAAAAAAAATAATCCAAATGTTATCCTGTTGAATATATATATATATATATAAATATATACATATATAAACATATATATATACATATATACACACACACATAGAGTTACATTGAATTCTGAGTATAGGCTTGATTGATAGTCGATTTAGTTGTTTTCTTTGTCACTTTTCTATTAGAGTTTGAATAAGATCATAGTTTTTCTTTTAGTTTTGTACATATTGGCTCTCTTGAGAAGTCTCACTGGTTTAGGTTTTCTAACTAAACTCATACAATGAGAATACATTTATGGAGTGGAATGTTAAAATATGGATGAAGGTTTCATTTTTAAGTCAGTTTGCTTTTAATGTTATCTTTGTTTTTCTTTGGGGGGTTGACATCGAGTAGAATTCACCCCCGTGTGGGAAGATCCCATTGCATTTCAGACCCAACGCCCTAACCACTCGCTCATCACAGCACTTAATGTTACAGGCTTATAGGTTTCCTTTTTAATAGATTTTTAATCATTTCTAAAATTCTGTTTAAACTTTGTTATTATGGGATGTGTAGTGTGGATAGAATTGGGCTCTTCTTGTTTTTGCTGATGTTTCCTTTCAGTATGCACATAAACTGTACTGTATGTACTGGGCTGGGCATATTTGCTTTTAATCTAGAGAGGAAATGGGTGCAAATGAGGAGTTAGATTACATAGCAGATCTTCAGTCTCAACAGAGCTACGAAACGTTGGAGAACCATTTATCTTGCATTGATGCTGTCAGGTGAAACGACCAAGTAAAGGAAATTTCATTGTTTCTCACAGTTTTGCACGCTCCATTTATAGACTGCAGGAAGGCCTGGGCCGTCACGACTGCTCTCTCCAGAAACTGTTCTGTCTGGTTGTATTTCACGGTTCTAGGTTAATTTAACCGGGACTCAAATATGAAAACATCATATGGAAGAAATATGCACTCTCTCCGTTTATGTGCATACTTAATGGCAATAGACAAGTATAGCTGTTTCATATTGTAACGGATCATTATGAAATGAATCCTGGCTGCACAATGTAATGCTTTTAGCGTAACGCCAATTCTCTGCAAAGCTTCTTTTCAGCATGAAGTCAGTTTAGTTTCCAACCGGACACCAAGTGTCCATGGTGGCCAGTCTGACACCTCTTATTCTGTAATATGCTCTTGCTGCTGTAACCCTGCAATTTCCCCGTTGTGGGACTAATAAAGGTTTATCTTATCTTATCTTATCTTCTATCTGCTTCCATGCATCCAGTCATTATCTGTTACCGCTTAAGCCTAACAACCTGCCGTTTTATTATACTTTTGTCAAAATGAACATACACATCATTAACATACAGTCACACCTGTCATTTCCAACATACCCCCCCCCGGGACCTCCTACTGGAAGTACATACAAGTCTGTACTCCCAATTAAACTTATGTGTGCATATTTACACTACTCAAAAAATAAAGGGAACAAATGATCATCACAGTGTAGCTCCAAGTCAATCACACCTCCGGGATATCAACCTGTTTGGTCAGTAAGCAATAATGAAATAATGATTGTGAATCCATTTCACCTGCCTTTGTGTAAATGGGACAGACAACAGATGGAAAGGAGAGGAATTTAGCAAAATAACTCTTAAGGTTATTAAACCATTCCTTAATAACTTAAGGAATGGAGAAACAGGAGGAGCACTGCCAGAGCTCTACAAAATGACCTCCAACAGGTCACTTGTGTGCATGTTTCGGCCCAAACTGTCAGAAACAGACTCCATTAGGGTGGCATGAGGGCCCGACATCCACAGGTAGGGCCTGTGCTCACAGCCCGGCACCGTGCAGCCCAATTGGCATTTGGCAGAGAACACCACAAAGGGGAGGTTTCGCCCTTGACGCCCTGTTCTCTTCAGAGCATCCGCCATCTAATCCGTCATCTCATCAGGAGCATGCCCAGATGTTGTAGGAAGTGGATACAAGCACGTGGAGGCCATACACACTACTGAGCCACATTATGAGGTGTCTGTAGGAAATACACAAAATTTGGATCAGCCTGGGATCTCATTTCTCCACTTTGATTTTGAGTATGATTCTGAATCCAGTCCTAAATGGGTTAATGATTCTGGTTACCAATGATCGTTCTTACGTTATTTTCTTCTCAACAAAGTAAACTATGTTCTCAATAAAGATTATAAACTGGAATATTTCATTCATCCGGATATGGGATGTATGATTTAAATGTTCCCTTTATATTTTCGACTAGTGTTGTATGAATATATACCAGTTGGTAATGAGGATTTAGTGGGGGTTGTAACAGGCACCATGAACAATATCACTTGTAAACACTAGGAGGGTACCGTTGTTTCCGCTTCAACAAGTTAGGATTATATGCAAAAGATGTTGAATTAATGCAAAGTCAGTCTTTCTTTGTTTAGAGCCAAATCACAACAAATGTGCACTCAAAGCACTTTCCATAAAAAAACAAATCTTGGTAGAATCCTCTTTGTTTCAGAGGCCCAACAAATTCCTGCATGAGCAAACACTTGGCAACAAGACAAAAAAACAACAACATAACAACAAGTAACAACATTGCCTTTATTGATTGTGTTGGGAGGGATACAGAAAACAAGAGGGGAGGTGGGCGACCGGGGAGAGGGAGGATGATAGAGATGGGTCACAGAGGTGGAGTGAAGAAGACACACAGATATACTACAACAACACCTTCATTAATAGTCAGAATGCCAAAAGTACTTTTTATAATACCTGCTACAGTAACTGCATAATAATAATTATTATCATTCTAATAATAATAATAATAGTATGTACGTCCAACTGCAATCCTTGGGCGCACAAAGACCCTGGAGAAGAGGAGGTTAACATGTATTTGTTATATTATTAGATAAGATGAGATTCTATTAACTCCAATACTGTTTCTAGGATTGTTAAGGCCCAGCACAGTAACAGCATTTATTATTTTTCTTCTGCATAACCGGGGTCGGGTCGACGTAGCAGCAGGCTAAGAAGAGTTTTCCAGACATCTCTCTCCCCAGCGATAGTCTCCAGCTAATCCTGGGGATCTCCCAGGCCAGATGGGATATAAAGGACCTCCAGTGAGTTCTGGGTTTATCTCCCGTTGGACATGCCTGGAAAAAGCTCAAAAGGGAGGCATCCTGATCAGATGCCTGGACCGCCTCAACTGGCTCTCAACGACGTGGTGGAGCAGCGACTCCTCCTGGAACTCCCTCTGGAGGTCCGAGTTCTGCATCGGCTCTAAGGCTGAGCCCAGCCACCCAACGCAATACGATTATTCTACTTGTTGAATAACCGTATTGAATAACCTTGACTGATGTTATTGTCAAGTATACAATAACATCTGTTTTGTCAGAATTAAGTAGCAGAAAATTCGAGGTCATTCAGGCGTTGCCTTTACTTTATGGGTGAGTCTCACCGGGTTTCATTTATAAGTTTATTTGTGTGTCATCCGCATAATGATCCAAATATATCGATTGCGTCTTCAAATTTCCACCCTAAGGGGGGATTAATTAGGTGAAAGTTATTGGTCTAGGAACAGAGGAAGTGAGCAACTCCATGGAGAAATTATCATTAATGTTTACAAACTCTTATTGATCAAATAAGTCGGACTTAAACCAGCTTAATATAGTTCCTTTGTTGCCAATTAAATGCTTCATCAAACTTATCTTGTTATCGATAAGCGTCTCTTGATGGACAAAGCCTGAGCTTATAAAGTTTTATTTTCACTTTGTAATGCCATACAATTGGTCTAAGAAACTCACAGCCTGGATGACGGAGCATACATTAATTTAATCAAGTCAGAACACATACACAATGCCGATCGACAGTAAGCAGCAAACAGGAACACAAGCATGTGCTTATGCAATAAACACAGCGTCATATTCTGACAGTTTTTTCCCGTAGATATGGGATCGTCGTCAGCAGGAATCATTGACCGCACATACTGAAAAACAACAGGCAGCAGCTACACAGGTGGTTATGAAATAACAGGCCTGCCTTTACAATGCTGAATTTATTTTGTGTGCACAGGATAAACAATAATTATCTCGCGGGGAATCGGGGGTACTTTAGTTCACTGCATTTCTGTTGTTATGTAAGTATTGTGTAACCTGTGGGAAGTCCAACAAAAAAGAGGTAATAAATCTTAACCAGTTAAGAAATCGTACAATTAAATTTTCAGCACTATTAATGCTCAGTTCAAATTGTAAAACAAACAAGTTAAAACAGACAAATTGCTATATCGTTGACTGACGGGACGTTTACACCATTTTCACATAAAACTGTAAACCAGTTTGGCCTTATAGATAGATTTATATGACTGTGGCCTTTCCGAGTCCTGAAAATGCACAACTCTAAAAATGGGTCTCAGAATGTAATCCTTTGAAAATGTTACTGATTCTGTCTGTGAAAATGTTGACCGTGGAGATCATCGGGAGACAATCTATCTGTCTTTATTGATCTGGTGTTGATTTTGAAAAGTTGCACCACCACCTACTGGCGTGGCACACATACACACATCTGTGTGTACAGGGATCATTTTCACGACGTTGTCATCTGAACGCAGAGTTTTTCAAAATGTATAGAACATTGTTTCATCATTTTTAACCCCATTGATTTAGAGCGCTGTGTTGAATGTCTACAAAGGTGATCATAGTGAGGCAAGGCAACTTTATTTATATGGAACATTTCAGCAACAGGGCAATTCAAAGTGCTTTACACAAACAATCAAGAACATTGTGACAAAGTGTAAAAGAACCTCAAGGCAAAGTTAAAAACAGATTATAAAACATTAAGCAAGATTTTCTTAAAAATTAAGAACAAAGTTTAAAAAAATGTTACAAAATAGAAGCTAGAATAGAAGAAAATCAACTTTCTAAGCTCTTTCGATCGCAGAGAGAATTCAGTTTTTTACAGTGTAGGAAAGACAGAAATAAGAATAATTTTAAGATTTAATAGAAGGCAGCAGCAAATGAGAAAGTCCTAAGCTTTGATGTAAAAGAGCTGAGTGTTGGAGCGGTCCTGCAGTTTTCTGGGAGCTTGTTCCAAATATTCTGTGCATAAAAACTGAATGCTGCTTCTCCATCTTTGGATCTGACTCAGTGGACACTGAGCAGACCTGATCTGGATGACCTAAGATGTTTGGATGGTTCCTAACACAGCAGAACTGTGTTAAGATTGTTCCTAACCCAATCCTAACACAAGATTTTGTTAGTAATCGTGTATCTGTATCGAACACAATCGTTTGTTCGATTATGTTCTATTCAGATAACCTTCCATGGGTGTAATGGAGGTTCTACTGAGATGATGACAATCCTAACACAATCCTGCTGCTGGTTCACGAAATCAAATCTCTGAGAGACAGGAAGTCGGTGTAAAGACCTCAGAACTGGACTGATATGATCCACTTTCCTGGTCTTAGTGAGGACTCAAGCAGCAGCGTGCTGACTCAGCTGCAGCGTTCTGATCCATTTCTTAGGAAGACCTGTGAAGACGCCATTAAAGGTATCAAGTCGGCTGAAGATTAAATGCATGGATTCATTTTCCTGAATCCTGCTGAGTCATCAATCATCCGTACTAAAAAATTAATTTGGAACCGGCAACAACCAGTCCCTGATGTTTTTAAAACTTTGACATGCTAAATGCATTAACGATTGTTGATGGTGTGAAAGAGCAGCTGTCGGTTTTTCCCCAGGTTTCAGTTTACTTGGTTCACCTTGAACCTCAGGGCAGAAGGTTTGTCCACAAGTGAGAGCTGTGGGCAAAAACTCATGAGTGGACATACATCCCCTCTTTGGGCAAAGAATGCAATGACATATTTATGGTGTGGGCGTGCATCCTGTATGTGTGTTGACCTACAGTTCAACACATGGAAAACACATAATCAGCCTAGAGTTCCTACCCCACTGAAGGACGTTTGACCGAACAAGAAGGTCCACTAGAAACAAAATTCTTTATCTTGGGAAACATCAGCCGAGCCGACACATTCCTTTCAGACGCCTGTATTTGGATCTTATGTAGTAACTGCGGTACATTTTACTTTAACCATATCAGTTTCTTGGTTTTGTTCCATTGTGTTCTATACAGATAACCTTCCATGGGTGTAATGGAGGTTCTACTGAGATGATCATCCTGTGGCCGTCTTCAGGAAGGAAATCATTACTCGGTCAGGACGTAACTTGAGATTCCACCGACCTATAAGAGGGTTTCGCTCGGAGCTCTCCTTCCATAAATCAAAGTACAGTAAATCATCACAGTTGTATGGGGTGATGGGAATTCCATGGTATGTTAAAAAAACATAATGGTTGAAGTCTTGGTGCTTGATTCCAAGTGAGTTTCATGGAGCAGTCCGTTTAAAAAAAGGGACAGAAACTTAAGGTTCACTGAGCTTAAAACGTTTTCTTCCACTTGTCCAGTGTCAAGTCACTTTGGCAGCAAGCCAGGCAGGGTAATCCAAACGTTCCTCTGCCCGGCAAGTTCTCCAGATGCTGAGGTGTTCCCAGGCCAGATGAGCTCAAGACAGCCAAATCAGAGGCCCAGACCAAATGAACAGCTCCACTCCGGGGTTGGTCCGAATGTCAAAGCTCCTCCCATTTTCTCTAAGGCTGATCTCAGTCACGACACTGAGGGAGATCCACTCCTTGTTTTCATCACTTCATCCTTTAGGTCACTACTCAGATCTCATCATCATAGCCGATTGAGGGTTGGACCTTAGATCCAATGTTTAATTGAGAGCTCTGCCTTTCAACTCAGCTCTCTTCACGGCAACAGAACGATCCAACACCATCACCGCTACTGATGCTGCAGCAAACCTCTTGTCCATCGAACCGTCCATTTTCCCGTCACTCCTGAACAAGACACCAAGATACTTCAACTTCTTCACTTGAGGCAGCTTCTCTCCCCTAACTTGGAGGGATCAGTCCACCGTATTCTGTCATAGTACCAGGAACACAGATAAGGCTTGAAGCGTTCCAAAAATGCCAAAACTGGGGGAACCCTTTCAGAAAAGCCGATAAAGTATGCATAAAATGGTAAAATGGAGTACCCCCGAAATATCAATCCATGGTGAGCCGTAAGGTACTGCACTGAGTCTCTAAGATAATAGTAATGTAATAAAATAATACTGTGATGGATGGATTCCACCCTTTACTTTCATGCTCAACTTTTCCTGTTTGGTCGAGCTTATCTTGAGTTTCTGTTTCCCTTGGGAAAATGTGACTGAAGCTGTTTACAATATGACCCAGTGACAGAATGTATATGCTAAAGAGTAAGGGGTCAAGGACTGAGCCCTGGTGGACGTCAAAGGTCAACCGGACCACCGAAGAGGAGGCATTCACTATGGCTATCGAAAATAAGTCCTATTCAATAAGTTGGAGTTATTTAGATATATTAAAGCATTTGAGTCCTTTCTAAAAATAGTTATGTAATTTGATACATACTTTTTACCAAAAGCTTGAACTAATATAATTTAAATGACTATTTTATAAGTCTAATTTGTTTTTAACTAAGAGAAAACATACAAATAAACATTTTTTTTCCATAGCTTTTGTTGGCAGTGAGGATATTAAAGGGCTAGTTTGACTGAATGTGGTTTTGTGAGGCGTGTAAGTGTTGAATAGAGAAATGATCTTGCACTGTATCTTGCTGCAGCGTGCGACTGATGAGTCATGGTTACAGGTTGTGACGACTCATCACTGCATGACAATGTCACACGTCTTGAGTATTTTTGGATTTAATTTGACAGGAAAGTGAGAGTATATTACATACCAACCTGCCAGGTGAAGGCGGAATAACACTGATGAATTTACTTATCATGGCACCTGTCAGTGGGTGGAATAATTTCTCCTTTGAAGTTGACTTGAAGCAGGGAATTGATCTCATCTACAGCATCTCCAGACCTGCAGGGTCTGTTGGTGGACTGGATACAATACAAGGACCTGGGCGTTCAAGGCTAATTAATGCAAATGAAAGGAGGCTAGCCTGATTCATTGTCTGATCCCACAGAATGAATGTAAATTCGATAGATTCTTCATAACTGAGAATAAATATATAGCATTATGACCAAAGATGAAGATTTCAGAGGAAGAATGTGGTTTATTTGTGACAGTGGCAGCTTCAGCATCAAGTCACTTAGAAATAAGCCAAATTAGAAGAGAAATAAATGAAGGGGTCAAGAGATGAACAAAAACTGCCAGAATGATGAAGCCCCCCCCCCCGAGGCGACTGGAAGGTTATGCATGTTGACTTCTGCATCTCAGTGTGTGAAACTTTCAGATCCTGATCTCGACTCGACTCCGCCAAAGGGATGCCTTAAGCAGAAATAGCCTCGGCACAGACGGGCCTCCGGAGACGGAATGCCATGAATGACAATCATTCAGTCACTCCCTGGGAAGCACATCTGTGGTCCCCATCAGTGAAACACTGGAACAAACTTGTGGGGTTTTTCAAGAAAAAGAAACATTGGATTTTCTCAACCCAGCCAGTGTATTTTCTGAAGTATTACTCCCATGTGAGACCAAAAACTCCTGCTGTCATGCATGTCTCTCAAGGTCTGAGATGGGCGACAGAAGCATGAATTATGTTCTGAGCAGTAATGAACGTCAATCTCTATTTTTTGACTGATTGTGTTTAATTCATCTCCTGCACCACAGTCATCATCATCATCAGACATCAGTGAGCCTGGTTCACTCGTGCCTGACAGTTAACCTGACGCTTAGCTTGACAGTTAGCCTAGCAGTTTACCTGAGAGGTAATCTGACAGTTAGCCTGAAGGTTAGCTTAACAGTTAGCCTGACAGATAGCTTGACAGATAACCAAGCAGTTCACCTGAGAGGTAATCTGACAGTTAGCCTGAAGGTTAGCCTGACAGTTAGCCTGACAGATAGCTTGACAGTTAGCTTGACAGTTAACCTAGCAGTTTACCTGAAGAGGTAATCTGACAGTTAGCCTGAAGGTTAGCTTGACAGTTAGCCTGACAGTTAGCCTGGCAGTTTACCTGACAGTTATCTTGACATTTAGCATGAAAGTTAGCCTGATAGCTAACCTGATGGTTATCCTGACAGTTAGCTGAGTGTTAACTTAACAGTTAGTCTGGCAATTAACCTGACACTTAGTCCCACAGTTAGCTTGAGAGTTAGCCAGACAGTTAGCCAAACAGTTAGCCAGACAGATAGCACACAGTTTTAAGCTTAGTTAGACTGAAATTAGCTTGACATTTAGCTTGACAGTTAGCCTAACAATTTACCTGACAGTTATGTTGACAGTTAGCTTGACAGTTAGCCTGACCCAGACAGGGCCATTGTTCCAGCGAAACAAACCATGTTGAACCTGATTTATGGAAACGAATCAAGTAAAAATAAGTCATTTTTTTAGCGCTTTGAGATTTGATCCAAATGTAAAGTGCATTATAAATTAAATGTATTATTATTATTATTATTATACCAACCCAAATAAGCCTGGCTTGTTTAATAGGCCTGTTATATGGAGTAGGACTCAGGACACAGTAGGAAGAATCTGATCTTTCTCTCTCATCATCGGCATCTCCTTCACTCTTTCTTACTCTCTATATTTGCTCTTGTCGTCTGTCACTTCTTTTCCCAAAGCTCAGCTTTGATTCTCTCAGTCTTTTTCAAATTTTGTCCACCAGGTTAAGCTTACAATGAAAATAGAAATGTACAGGGGCTTCTCAACGTTTATTTCAATCTTTAGTAAAACTGAATTGAAAGAAAAGCGTTTCAACTCTCATTTAAATGTATGAGGCATACATTGGATAGGTGGACTTTATGTTAGCTAACAAGCTAGTTAATTCATTTGAGTCAACCAGCTGCCACCATGATGGACGGTCATGATTAACGTAGCAAGAACCTTAGCCTTAGGCTCACTCTGGTATAATACATCAAATGGTAACATTTATGTTTCATATTGTACATTGTCACTCCCCAACAAATACATCTTCGTCTTTTGGGTGTTCCTATTCAAGGTCGCTGCCGCAGATCCCCTGTTTCCATCCAAAAGTCGGTACCCTGCTGCCTAACAGAACTAGTGATGTTATTTTTATTGAACTGGGCCCCAACCAATCCGGTTTGGAAATCAGTTTTGAGTTCTGCATATGGATTTTTGCAAAGATTTTAAGCCGAATGCCCTTCCTGCAGAGAACCTCCCCATTTATCCGGGTTTGGCACAAATAAATAAAATAAGTCAGATTTGTTAGGGGATGTCTGGGGAAGAATGGAGTAAAGCTGCAGGCATTTCCACCACTAGACTACTGAAGTCATTGCGGATTCAGTTGTCTGTCCTGTGTTTGGCAAAGAGTTGTAATAATCCACACACATACACAACCACACACACATACACACACACACAATCACACACACTCACACAAACACTCAAACTCACAAATAATGGAGAGGAACCTGCGAACACACAACTAGTTCTTAACCATAAAGCCAGCCCCCTCCCAAATGGCGGTCGAATTAAGACTTTGCCCGTCACTCAAAAAAAGAGGGTCAGAGCCTGGACGCTAAACTCCAGCTATGTTCCACCGCTGCAGTGATAATAAACACCTCAGTTGTAGATTGTCTGACTGAAATGATGTTTGAAAGCCTCGCTGATGGACGTTGGCTTTGGACCGTCTATACCGACGTTTCCCAAACAGTTTTTCCGGGGACCCACTATTGAAAAACAACAAACCATCGCAATCGGACTCACAGTAGGCCCTAGACGCGTGAGAAGAATGAATCCGTGCATAAATCAATGTCCGTGACCATAGACAGCAAATAAATGCATTGAGGAGGAGTTTTATTTTGTTTGCTTTTTCATTGCTAGTTAAACAAACAGAAAAACACACTGAAAAAAAAACAACACAGTATATAGAAGGCTCTATTTTTCCCATCTCATCATGTAGTCATGTAGTGACATATATATATATATATATATATATATATATACATATATATATATATATATGTATATATATTTGAGAGTCTGTAAAATGTCAATGATTTGCAAATAGACTTGTTTTAGTGCGGCAGCTGTGCCATTATTTATTTAGCGGGCTCGATTGGATTGCTGGCTCGCTTTTTAGTCAGTCAGTTCAGTCAGATGTCCAAGAGGAGAGTGCCTTTCCGATGCTACATTCAGTCATTTTCTTGCTGTTTTGTCTTCATTTAATCCCTCATTATTTGTCTATGTGGTTATGATGGGATGAAGGGACAGGCTCAGAATAAGGAGGGGTGCCATTCAGTTTTGTTTCTCTATAGGATCCCAGAGTTGCTGATAATGAGGCGCTATCTATGTGAATTAATTAGCAGCGCGGAGAAGGTGTCTCACCAAATGTACCTGATGGAGATGTAGAATAAACAAAAAATAAAGTAAGTAGATAAATAAAGTTACATTTTTAAATAGAAAGAAAAAAAATCAGTCTCATCCGCAGTGTTAAGTGTCTTAACTGACGCGGCTGTGAAAAAGCCTTCGCCGAGTTGGAATTTGCCCTATAGACCGATCCTATTTTGGGTTAACCTGACGGTACCAGAATTCCCTTCTCAACATGCGGTGGTGTCCTTGAGCAAGACCATGAACCCAAGTTTTGTAACCCAGGCTCCCCTCGGGGCATGCAGAGAGGAAACTTCAGATTAGAGTACTGTATGATGGAAGTGAAAATAAAGAGTTAACATTATCATTTTTCCACTCATTCATTATCGGACTGTGAGATGGTGACATGACTCTTACGATAACAAAAGCATTTCTCTGCCAGACCCGATTTACAGGAAACTTCTAACGGTTTTGAAAAACGAGGGGTGCAAATGAAATATGAACAGAATTTTCTTTTTTAACCAAGATTAGAGTTGATTCCACTGACAGAAGAGAGAAAATGATATAAAGGTTTGAAACAGCTGGATAAGAGTCAGCACCTCGTGATTTAGTTCAGCAGAAATTTAACCATGAATCTGGAAATCCATTACAGATTACAAGTTGCCTCTGATTTGCTGAGTTGTTTCCTCAGAAGGCAGCTGTCCGTCTCACACTCGCGGCTTTGATCCAGTTCTACCGGGAACCACCAGAACAGAGTAAACTGCAGTGTCAGCAGCAAAACAGGAAACGACCAATGAATTTCCATTAACTCACCATCAACGCTCACAGCTGGTTCACAGGGATTACAGGTGAGAGCAACAGAAGAAAATGCTAGGAGGGCAAATCATTCTGGTTCAAAGTAAAGGGTTCATATTTTGGTCAACGAAACTCAAATGTTTCTTGACAATACTTTCAGATCAAAGGCAGCATGTGACGCTTAATGAGAGGGAACCAAACTCCTTAGGTTTCAGATATCAATCATTAATCCCCCCCACCCCCCCGTCCTTATGGTCATGAGCTTGTGGTGTTGACCGAAAGAACGAGGTGTCAAATACAAGCTGCTGAAATGAGCGGGTTTTCTCCCAGAGATAAGGTTTTTGCTCCTCCTCATCAAAACGGATCCAGATGAGGTGATCTGGGTATGTGAAGAAAATGCCTCCAGAATTCCTTCCTTGGGGGGTTTTCAAGGTATATCCAAGTGGCAGGAGACCTCAGAGAAGACCCAGAACTCAACGGAGGGATTATATATGCAGTCTGGTCTGGGAATGCCTCCGCAACACCCAGGATAAGCTGGGGGGGAATCGCTGGGGAGAGGGATGGATATCACTGATGTTGACATTTAAATTGTGCTGGTTTTTACATTAAAAATATGTTTTTGTTGTCTGGGGATCTTTTTCACTCATGAAATGACTGTTTAATGACCAATAATATGACATATATATCATTATATGCTGCAATTAGAAGAAAAAAAATGAAGCGGTTTCATATCCTTATAATATGTCCACACATTTCCCTCGAATCTTGTCAACATAGATAATAATTTCTTTAAACTTAAAAACAGGGATTTTAGGGGACATGAGCCATTAGGAGGGTTAAAAAGAGAGGTCTAAAATCTGTTTTAATCCTGTTAGATAAAGGTAGGTAGAGATGTGTTATGGCATGATAATTACTGATGGATCGTCTTAACAATGGGTGAAGCTTCGACGCTGCTCAACTGTTTGGTTGAGCTCATTTTTAGTCTTCATTTCTTATTGAAAAATGTTTGCCAATAGACTGAACCTGTTTATAATATGACTCAGTGGCAGCTTGTATATTCTAAAGGGTAATGGATGGAGCCCTGGGGGACACCACAGGTCAAAGGGGCAAGTGGGGAGGAGGCATTAACCATGACTACTAAGAAAGTCCTATTTGATAAGTGTATATATATATTTGCAGATTTAAGCATGTATGGACTTACTAAACAGAATTAAACTTTTACTCTTGTCTTCCACAGCAACGGTTTATCCCCAAAAAGTCCCCAATCCAAGTTGTCCAGAGTCCCAATGTTTTGTGCAAGCAGCCACCCCGATCCAACTCCTCAAATTAAACGTGAAGTTATATCCACAGTATAATTCATTAAAAAAAAGTTCCCCCTAGTGAATAAAATATGAACAATTAAAGGAAAACTTAAGAAAGATCTCCTGGAGTTGATTCATATGCACCAAAATTGGACTAAATGGGACCAACGGTTGAGAAATTATGGACCGAAAACTTTTGGAGGTTAAGCTCCCCCGAGTGTCGACCTTTCCCAAAAGGTCAGAAAGTGACTATCCTTTCCCCAAATCAATCCAGGTCTTCCAGGCACTAAAGCCTATGTGGGTATAAAATTGGAAAATTATCCGGAAGGTCCGAAAAACTGCATTTTTCATTAAAAAAAAAAGTTCCCCCTAGTGAACAAAATATGAACTACTGGAGTAAAACGCATTATAGATCTGCAAGTTGAATCTCATTAAGTTAATTAATACGCAACAAATTTGGACTAAATTGAACCAGCGATTAGGAAGTTATTTCAGAAAAACTGAGTTTGGTAAAAAGCTTCACTTAGAGAGTGGAGTATGACATTTTAAACAAAAAAAGGGATGAATACCAGATAGATACGTTTCGAGTCTTGTTTGTGTGCGCTGTAGTTTAGAGGTTATTTACTAAACAACGATTTTATACAACAGCACATCTATTTTCGATCTGGATATAACCTTTGAACATGAAATCCGTCTGAATCTGCGTTTTATACATGCACACACACAAACACACACACACCCACACTTGTGATTTACATATTATTGTGTGATTTGTTTTGTTTTCAAATCACAAATTATATTCCGCCAGATCTTCCAGCCATCGCCGCGTTTCATAGCTCTCCATCTGGATATCGTAAATCTGATTCTTATTGCTTTTTCACAAACTGCTGAAAATATTGATTTTTTTTTAAATTTGAGAATCACATCTCGCCTTTCCCTCAAGGCCAAACGAAGAATTGTTGCACCACCTTTATGTTTGTGCTGGACTATAATGATATTTTATGCATGCATGTATCTTTGCAGGGCTTACACTCTGAACAAGTTCTAACGTGGGCCAGAAATTCTAAAGCCTGTACTCAATGCTGCTTCTATGACCAAGATGGAAATTCTGCCGGGTCCACCTCAAGACTTAGAGGTGTCATTTGTAATATCTATTAGAATATATCTTTGAATAATTTGTATAGGATATTCATTACCAAGTTTTTTGTGTATAATCAAGTGATAATGAACTTTTAAAAAAAAAAATCAATTTCTCTCTATTTTATCGTTATTTATTGATCGTCACTCTTCTTAGATGGGTGAGGGAAAAACGGAAGTACAACGAAAGTGACACTTAAAGGAAATCTGGATGTTTTCTGATGTAAGTTTGGAAAAAGCCCCTTGCATTTCTATATGGATCGGGTCTTCTTTGGTGGGGGCCGCCATGTTACGCTCCTGTGGTTATATATTTGTCTGAATAGACGAACCAAACGCTGATTTTAGAGAGAAGTATCCGTGATTTAAAGTTGTGGCTGGATATCTATTTCATTTGATTCAACAAAATGATTATTATATCGCTGAAAAGGATTTTATGGAATCATCATCGCCGCATCCATCATTTCTCAATCATTTCTCTAATTTAGTTCAAATTTGGTGCACATGAATACACTTAAAGACATTATATTAAATATAGCATATTTTTCTCTAATAGTGTAGAATTTATACACTAAATAGGGCTTATTCACAAAAAACACAAACTTTTTCGGACATAAACTTCACATTTAGTTTGAGGTGTTCAAACAGTGCGACTGCTTGTACAACACAGGCCATTGGGGCCTTTTCTAGGATATTCTCTAGCTGTCGGGACGACAGCGTAGGTTTGGTTTAGCGCAAGGAAGAGCAACGGACCATCAAACCCGCCGTAGAAGCAAACATGAAGACTGATGAAACTGTTCAATAGTAAAGGTCCGTGCGGCCCGCTGGACTCTGCAGACTACCAACAGCGGCTTCAGAGCAAACGCGTTCCCAACCAAATATTGCCACGTCATGGGATCAAGGAACGCTGCGCCACCTCTCCTCCCAGGAAGTGAACATTCCAGCATCCATCTGTGGACCGCCGAGTTGATTTCCACGGGTGAAGTGGTTAAAATTCACCAGTTCACCTGGTTCCACGAGTCCGTCCATGGGAATTAAATAATAACCTCCTTCGTTCCTGCCCTCAGTGACTGACAGGGCAACGCTACCACAATACCGAACACGTGATAATATCTGTTTACTTAAATGGAAACTCTGAGCTGTAGATTTTATAGAATCAATAACTAAATAAACTTTATAAATATATCTACCTAAAGAAACCTCCAAGTTTGAAAGGACAGCGGATCACGGCTCGTTGACACTTGAAGGCCACCATAGAATCTGTGATAGTGACACATCTGTATATGATACACAGATGTGTCACTATCACAGATCGTGTACAATCTGTACATGATGCAACATCCTCTGTCCTTAAACCCTCGGTCCGGGTCAGGAACAACTCAACAAAAGACCTTTTTAAGAGGGAAAAAGAGGGAAGAAACCTCAGGAGAGACCCAGAGCAGGGATCCCCCTCTTGGACAGACGGACGTGTGATGGATGTTGTGTGTACAGAGCTGATCAACAGAAATAAACACATTGTATGCGGTTCTGTGACAGGTGACCCGATGTGGTGCCAAATGACCTGAACCACAGAGAGCTGGCCTCAGCAGATGAATCTAAAACCAGATACTCCCCCCCCATTGATCACAGATGCTGACAACGTGTAATTGATATTGATTAATTATTTTCAATATTTTGTGTTTCTGCAATTCACTCAGACTCTAAATTGTTATTTTATATGTCGGTATGTCTGCAGCACATCTTGTCTTCGCTGCTTCTTGTCTAAACCAAGACGCTCTTAAGATTTCTAATCCGTGAGAATTATAACTTGTGTACATAAACTAAGCGATTACACCAATCAGTAATGGCGTTTAAACCACCTGCCCAACATAGAGTTGGTCTCCTTTTTGATACCATAGCAGCTCACTGGTGACACAGTGTGTTCTGACACCTTTCTATACGAATGGATAATTTTCATTTACTTAATGCGAGAAAGAACTGGGTTGAATTTTTGGAAGGTTGGTGGTATAATTTGAATAATTGGGGGAGCTTTGTCTTTAAAGGTTTTGGTCTATAATCTCCCAACCGTTGGTCAAATTTAGTCCAAATTTCCCCTAAAAGTTCATATTTCACTCACTAGGGGGAGCTTTATCATGGAAAACATAGTTTTTCAGACATAAGTTCACATTTAATTCAAGAGCTTCAACCAGGGGACTTGCTTAGACAATGCAGGGGTTTGGGGGCTTTTTGGGGGGTATGCCCTTATGCTTATCAGGGCCCATTTCGGATAGTGTAGGCCTAATTCCATCAATTGGTCATAAAATATGTTCTAACCAGATACTAATAATAATTGGTCTTTTTGAGAGCCAGTACATAAAGCTCAATTAAATTACCTCTTAACTCTCACTGAACTCTTTCAACAAAACTCAATCATGAATGAATGAAT
>VRLP01005638.1:0-34997 GCA_009660295.1 Lophius piscatorius
GGTGAATGTGCTTGTGAACATGAACAGGACGATGAATGTGCTTGTGAACATGAACAGGATGGTGAATGTGCTTGTGAACATGAACTGGGGGGTGAATGTGCTTGTGAACATGAACAGGACAGTGAATGTGCTTGTGAACATGAACAGGGAGGTGAATGTGTTTGTGAACATGAACAGGACGGTGAATGTGCTCGTGAACACGAACAGGACGGTGAATGTGCTTGTGAACACGAACAGGACGATGAATGTGCTTGTGAACATGAACAGGACGATGAATGTGCTTGTGAACATGAAGAGGGCACTGAATGTGCTTGTGAACATGAAGAGGACAGTGAATGTGCTTGTGAACATTAAGAGGGCGGTGAATGTGGTCGTGAACATGAACAGGACCGTGAAGTGCTTGTGAACTTGAAGAGGGCGGTGAATGTGCTTGTGAACACCAACAGGACCGTGAATGTGCTTGTGAACATGAAGAGGTCGGTGAATGTGCTTGTGAACATGAACAGGGCGGTGAATGTGCTGGTGAACATGAACAGGACGGTGAATGTGCTGTTGAACATGAACAGGACGGTGAATGTGCTCGTGAACACGAAGAGGGCGGTGAATGTGCCTGTGAACATGAACAGGACGGTGAATGTGCTTTTGAACATGAACAGGACGGTGAATGTGCTCGTGAACATGAAGAGGGTGGTGAATGTGCTTGTGAACATGAACAGGGCGGTGAATGTGCTCGTGAACACAAAGAGGGTGGTGAATGTGCTTGTGAACATGAACAGGACGGTGAATGTTTTTATGAACAGGAACAGGATGGTGAATGTGCTTGTGAACATCAAGATGACGGTGAATGTGCTTGTGAACATGAAGAGGACGGTGAATGTGCTTATGAACATGAAGAGGGTGGTGAATGTGCTTATGCAACTTCATACATTTTAACTCAGAAACTAAATATGTTCCACTGTGCTGGGGCTCAGAGGATTCTTCCTTTTAGAAACAACTTCTCCTGCTTTGGAGAAACTTCTTTCCAGGGTACAGATGAAGCCGGGGTGCAAAAGAACTCAAGTTGGGATGAATGCTCTGTTGCTTCTCCCAATACTGAAGGAGGTTCTTCGTACTGGGAATGTTTGGTTCAGCCAAATATCTCTGGACTTGGACTGTGGCACCAGCACTCACATTGTGGTTTCTCTGGGTCTCATTCCCTGTGGCATCTGAATAAATAATGGCAAAGTTTGTTTCCTGAGAAACATAAACAGAGAGTCATAGTGAGAGTCATTATTAATCCAGATTGACCTTAAACCCAAACAGAAATAATTAACTGGTGATTGGTGTCATTGACAGCATCTGAAATGATGATGATGATGATGATGATGCAACTGGAGATGTCTGGGACCTCATAAAGATGGTACATTCAGATGTTCGTCGTTTGACAGCGTCATTGGTCTTTGTTGGGCTGAAGAAACCAATTTGTTTGAAGTGAGGATCCAGCAAGGTGGTTAACGACATGATGCTCATACTTTGCTGGTTTTGGACCTTTTCCCCTTAGGAGCCGGATGAAGTGCCAGTTGGATTGTTGCATGTTTTGTTTCCTCCTGGAGCATGTGCACTACCATTTTTAATAATGGTAACACTTTAGAGCCAGTGAGGTTTAGAATGTGGGCGATGCAGATGGCTTGGCGGAGCCGCAGGTCCCTCCCACAGGCAATCATAATGGTGAGCCATCAGTTACTAGGCCGGTTAATTTAGATTTTATTTCCCATTCCTCCATGAGGAATGAAATCACACCAGCTAAATTTTCTGCTTCTGCTGCGTGTGCCGGTGGGAAATCCACTGCACCCAGTAAGGCTGACTGGAGAGAGGTGTTTCCATCTATATGATGGCAGGTCACAGCCAGGTAGGCATCCACGTTAGTGGATGGCCACATATCTGCTGTTAAGCTGACTGCTGCTACATTGTGGAAAACTGCTTTGGTTTTCTCTTTCTCTCCCAGGTATTTTTCCTCAACCATGGCCTTTTTGAAAGGCAGAAAATAAATGTTAAAGGAAGAAAATAATAATCAATTTGTTAAATTCAATACTCCTCTCATGCTTCATCTGTGTCACCAAACACACCTTTCTTGTTGGGAGGACGTAGGCTGGATCCAGTTTTGCCAGAAACTCCCTAAATCCTGTGTTCTCCACTAGGCTGAAGGGATGGGTGTCTTTGACAATCGTCGACACCAAGGCCTCTTCCAGCTCCTTCCTTCAGGTCACTGGGTGAAATAAGCCAAGTTTTTCTAATATAGTATTTGTTATGTCAATTTCATTATTATAGTTGATTAGGAAATCTGTCAGGAATGCAGAAGAATGTTCCTACAGTGGATATTTTTGAATTACTCACATGGGCTGGGTCCAGCCACATTCCCCGCATTATTTTCAAGCAAAGCACAAAAATGCCTCAGCATGGATGAGGCGTTGTTGTTGCACTCATATTTTTTTAAACACACAACAAAAGCATCACTTTGGATTAAATGAAAAGACAGTGGAAAAACATGGGGTAGAGTGGAGCAGGGCTAAAGAGTTACATAATGATTTCATTAATGGCTCCCTGAGGAGAAGCTGCGCCATGCCTATGTATTATTTAAACAATGACCTTTGTAATCCTTATTAGCTTATTCTCTTCCTCTCAGGGCGCACAGGTGGGCTACGCTGAACAGTGTGACGTCACCGGGTCAACTTCCTTTAGGTACGTCCTTCTCAGCGGGCAGGTGTGTGCGCGTGGCTGCCGCGAGCTCCCCGGTCATTAACACTAATTAACAAGAGTCACGTGACCGTTTCTTCAAAAAAAAAAAAAAAAAAAAAAAAAAAAAAAAAAGGGACCTGACATTTCTAGCGTCTAAGCCGCATGAGAGAAAAGAATAGAAAGTATAAAATGCAACCCCGGAGTGCGAAATGTTACTTAATTTTCTGGATTTTTGCCTTGGTGGCTCAGCGATGCTCCTCGGAACCAGATGAGGTCCAGATGAAGAAAACGCATGAGCAGCTCCTGCCGAGGGTCTCCTGTTCAGCCCGGAGGATAAGAGCAGTTTTTGGCCCACGTGTTCAAAGTAACGTACGCGTCAAAGGTAAGATCGCAGTCTGTGCCACAGAACCGAACCGGTATTTTCAACGTATTTTGACGTTTCTTGTTCCTGGTTCTCTCAGACCCGTCCGGTGCCTCCATCCCAGCACCTCAGGCCGAGGAGCTGTGTGGGCTGAGGCTGAGCAGGGAGAAGAACCAGAACCTCTCTCTCCTCAGCAGATATGACAGCTGCTATGCGCACATCAAGGTAAACTCCACCAAAAGTACCAGACTGTACAGAACATTATGCGTTTAAAAATAACACATTTCCTCATAATAAAGTGCATAATGCTTGAAGGTATGCTCCCAATCTGGACCTCACTGCCATCAAGTCACCACCGAGTCATGCAACCGCAGCACAATGAACAATTCAATAAATGATAGTAAGCATCGTCAAAATGTTAACTGAATATCCAGTTAGTCATTATTCTGTAAGTAAAAGTTCACACCAACACTGTTGACTCGTTTAAAGCCACTGAGGGGCTTTTTTAATTACTTTTATTTAGAACAGCATACAATATATACAACCAAATCTGTTCGCCAGAAGATACTTAAAAGATATGAATGAAATAAAGAATAAAAATCTGAAAAGATTCTGTCCAGTTCACCTTGAGAAATATGAAATTTACCTTGAACAATTTTTAACCGAATTAAAAACGGCATCCTTATGAGTCCAGCTCATTGAAACAAATAATGACGTCATTCTCCTGGAATTGATCGTCATGTCCGGATATCAATTTAATAAAATTCTGAAACATCCACCCAGATTATTTGACTATAAATACATCTATAAAATTATGAATGGTTTCTTCTTCTTCTCCACAAAAGGAAAAGGAATATACAATATGAACCTAAAATCTAGGGTTTTACTTTTTGGTGTGTATATATATATATATATATATATATAAGAAACTAAACTAAATTTTGTTTGCAGATAGCCATAAGGGAGGTTAAATCGTGACAGTTACAATTTCTAATGTTTGTTTCTTCATTTATGATTTTCTCTCCTAAGTATATACTACTATGAAACGGATTTTCATTTACTGATGGTTTAATTAGTTGTAGTTTATTCCTTGGGAGGGCAATCAAATTAAATTCAGATAAAAATTAATTATAGGCAAGTAACTGCACCAGCTTTCAGGATGCTTGACTAAAAAATACATACTCCGTTCCGTAGATGGTTGGAGAAAAGTTGTGTTTATAAATTAGTTTCCAGGAAAGCAGAGCTTGTCCTATATAATTTTATAAAAATAAGTAGTTTTTCAGCTTTGTAGTCTCATTTTAAAAATGTATTAAATCCACCTAATAAACCAAACCATGTTTTGGGAAGGTATTCTATAAACAATCCTCTTATATCACAGTCCGGATCTCGATGAAAGAAACCTTCAAGTTGAAAATCTTTATTGACATACATTGTGATACAGAATGTCTCAGAGGTTCTCAGGTGGATTCAGGTTCGGGGAACATGAGGACCAGTCAATGGCATCAATACCTTCCTCTTCCAGTAACTGCCTACACACTGTGACCACATGAGGCCGGGCATCGTCCTGGACCAGGTGGAACTTGGGGTCCACTGGAACGGTGTAAGGTCTGATAGTGGTTCATCCTGGTACCAAACAGCAGTCAGGGTACCGTTGGCTAGACCGTGGAGGTCTGAGAGACCCTACAAGATTCTGTTTCCCCAGACCATCATTCACCCATCAACAAACCGGTCCTGCTGGATGATGATGATCCAGCATCATTATCATCATTAGCGTCCTCAGACTCTGTCACGCCTGTCACATAACCTCAGTTTGAACCTACTCTCATCTGTGAGGAGAACAAGGCACCGATGGAGAACCCGCGTATTCTGCTGTTCTCTGGTGAACACCAATTGAGCTCCAGAGTTCTGGGCTGTGAGCAGAGGTCCCAGTAGAGGGCGTTGGGCCCTCATGCCACCCTCATGCAGTCTGTTGCTGATGGTTTTGTCAGACACATCACACCAGTAACCCACTGGAGTGCTCCTCCTGTTCTTCCTCACACTGAGGAGCAGATGCCAGTCTGGCTGCTAGGTTGTTTTCCTTCTACGGACCTGTCCGGCTCTCCTCGTGTAACAGCCCATATCCTGGCACCTCCTCCATGCTCTTCAGAGTATGCTGGGAGACACAGCAAACCGTCATTCAAGTGCACTTAGGGATATGACACCTGGAGCTGGACCACCTATGTAGCGTCAGTGGGCTGTAGGTTCTACCTCATGGTACAAGTAGTGACAAAGATACCAGCAGAACACAAAACTAGAGAAGAGTCAGTCAGGACAGGTAAGTAAAGAGAAATGGATTGTGGCCACCACCTGCAGAACCATTCCCTTTTGGGGGGTTGTCATGCTTTTGTCTTTCCATTCACCTGTTCAGACTTTCATTTGAACCAAAACAGGTGAAACTGATTCACATAATAATAATAATACATTTAATTTATAATGCACTTTACATTTGGATCAAATCTCAAAGTGCTACATACACCTGTGCTTCCCGAATGGACAGATTGATGTCCCTGAAGTTTAACTGGCTGAGTTTCATACTGCAATGATGTGTTTTGAGCCTTTTGAATAGTGTGTGTGTGTATGTATATATAATTTAGTTAGTTAGTTGGTATAAAGTTGATGAACCATTTTATTTTGAAAGTGCTTTTAGGGGTCAAAAACTTAATCCCTCCAGTCCACCGTTTCTTTTTCTTCTCATTTTCTAAATAATGACATTTATTTCTCCAAATAAAACTGAATAGAATCCTAGACGGGTAAAGGCATTTGGAGGAGAAAAGGAAACAAAACTTGATATTCCCTCAGCTTTAGAAAGCAGAACTCTGCCATTCAAACAAATATCACAATCGACCACATGATGGAAGAACTGGTTGGATATTTGATCTATTGTAGGAATCCTTTTTTATATTTTCTTTTATCACAAACATCCCCCAGATAGCTGAGTGTTTTTTTCACAGGACTACCATGAACTTCTGATGAATCACATTCTTTCACATTCAGGTTTATTCTCAGAGCTGACACTGCAGAGCACTGAGATTGTACATTGTGTAGCTCGAACAGGAAGTCCAACTCCTCCTTGGCCTCTGATAGGTGGTTTGTTTATTTTGTCGTCTTCGGTATAATGTGTTGGATCCACAAACCTTGTGCAGATCATAAACAACATACACTACACCGACCCGAGGCTGCTCTCACACTGCACGCTCACATCCGTCCGGCAAACACCTGACTGAAGGTTCCTACCTGTACTGCATGTTACCGTAGCACACTAGTGACACCTACTGGATTCTTCTGGTACAACACGTGCATGAAGGACACTTAAGAGTGACACATCTGCAGCTTTTTACTGCTCCTGAAATGAACTAAGACTGTTGCTAATGTGTGCCATTAACAAAAGGGTATGCAATCTGCAGAGTTTACCCTTTATACCACCTTACCTTTAGTCTTAAGATTTACCTTTTCACAACCTTTCCAGTAAAGCTTTCACCGCTCCTGAGGTGGTTGTGTGAGGATCAAAGTTCACTTTGTCAGGAATCCCAGGAGAAAAAAACAAACAAATATTGCACGGTTGATCAGGATGTCCAGAAGGAGTTTTAAATTATCACCAATTAATGTATTTTATGAATTTGATAGCAGTTGGTATGTTTGGATTGGAGCGGTTTAAATGCCACCACTACGGATAAACTATATCTTTATGGGAATGGAACTTCAAAGGCATTTTCCTTCAACAGCTAAAATACCTTTATTATAACAGCATGGTAATTTAGACCTATAAAACACAAACTCAATCGCGTTTTGTCCGGTTTGACTTCCTGATGAAGGCTTGAGTTTGTGTTTTATAGGTCCAGGTGACCAAGCCGTTAAAATAAAGGTATTTTAGTTGTTGAAGGAGAGTGCTTTGGAATTTTCTTTGTGTTTTTCGTGTCTATATGTATCTCTATCCAAGGGGCCCTACTTTGTGGTGATGTTTGATTCGTAGGGCAACAGGGTGGTCATCCCACTGCAGGTGCAGCTGACGGGAGACCGTCGATGGTTCAGCGTTAACATCAGCTGTCCTCTGATGAAGAGGAGCAGCCAGAGGACTCGACTCTTCCCAAGACGTGAGTGCAGACGGCTGGAGAGTGTGACCAAGCTTCATGATAGTCGTGAAGGCCATTATTCCTTTCTTAAACCCAAGCCGACATATTTACCTGGAAAGCTGGTTGAGAGTATTGAAGGCGATGTGAAGCTCTGGGGTGAAATGTGTCGACAGTGTTTGTAAAAGTAGAGGATGTTATTTTAACAGCAGTGTTTTGCTACATTTAGCTCCAAATGTTAAATCTAAATTTGACATCTATAAGTTAAATCTAAATCTAAGTGTTGGACCTAAATGTTTAGAAAATATGCTAATTTAAAAATGACGTCAGAGAAAATACCAAAATAAAAGCGGGATGAAGAAAACACTCATATCCGCGGTAAACGCCGCGCCTTTTGCACCAAGGTAGTTTTATAAACACATAACTTTATCGAACAGTCCCAACAACAAACCAAAGATGGTGAAATAACTTGATTTAAGTAATATGATTGAAGTTCTAAGGGTGGACGAGACACTTGCTCACTTAAACTTAGGCTCACAGGTGGCCCCAAACCCCGCCCCCTGTCTCTGACGTCATCGCATCTTCTTTTTTAAACCAGGAGCTTTTGGTGGCTCTTAAGAGCCTGTTTTTAGGGACCAGGACAATTACATGTAAGGAAGTAGACCAGAAACCACATTGGTGCAAAAGTGCCACATTTACTACATATAAAAGTGGTTTTCTTCACCAAGCTTTTTTTCGACTTGCATGTTTTTGCAACATTTAAGTTCAATATATAGATTTAGATTTGGAGCTTAATGTGGTAAAATGTTTCTGTTAAAATCAGCCTGGACTACTTTACAAACGCTGCCCCATAGATATGACCAGCTGTTAAGAAATTTACTGTCAAGTTTTTTCTCATGCCCAGCATCACTAGGAGATTGTGACGTAGATGGAGTGCTGCGGGTGGGCTGTGGCCCCGAACACGGGGTCTCAAGTGATGTTTGCTACAAACTGGGCTGCTGCTACGACGCTCGTGGTTCCAGCTGCTTCTACAAACTCAACAGTAAGACTGGCTTCCGTGCCACCAACCTACCATCAACACAGGAATGCTGAAGCTGCTTTTTGAAGTGTAAACAGGTGCATGTGTGTGTGCTCTCCTGCAGCCTGCTCTCTGGACGGACACTTTGTGTTCTCGGTGAAGACCTCAGACACAGACATGCCCTTCGATCCCCGTCGCCTCACAGCCAAAGATCAGCCACAGTGTCTCCCCGTGATAACCTCCTCGGAGATGGCCGTCTTCAAGATTGGAGTGGTGGACTGTGGTTCAAAGTGGAAGGTGTAAATGAGATCCAGTATTTGCATTTATTTGGAGTTATTACAGAAGATGAGCAGGGTAGCTATTCTTTGTTGCAGCTAAAAAAAAATCTTTATATATATATATAGTTTCAGAATCATTTCATCTCATCTTGGCTATCAGGTCCAGGGAGACGTGATGATATATGAGGTGGAAGTAGAGGAGCTACCAAACAGAAATAAAAAGTCACCATTTAGGTGAGATTTTTTATTATTTTTTTTTTTTTTACATACTCTTGTCAAAAGAAAGAAATTCAACTTGTGGTAACGACTGTACTAATAAGGAGGAGTTTTTCCCAGTCTGCAGGTCCAGTGTGAATACGATGCATCAGATTTAAAGCAAGCAGCAGATTTGCGCTCCCTGTATGCAGTGACCAACCCCCCACCTGTGGTTGCACTGGGAACCATCAAAGTGGAAATGAGAATAGCCAATGGTAAGAAAATGAAGCACATTAAAATATCACGCATGTGTGGTTTTATGAATAAAATAACCTATGCGACTGGTCATCGCTTCTTCCTCTAGATGCGTCTTTCACATCATTCTTCCCCGAGGACCAGCTTCCTCTGACCTTGCCGCTGCGTGAAGCTGCATATGTGGAGATTTCCATCGCCCAGCCGTCCCCAGACCCCACACTTTCCTTGCGTGTACGAGATTGCTTTGCCTTTCCCGTATCTAGACACTCTGTGTGGACGCTTCTCTTTGACGGGTGAGCTGACGCCGGTGAAACTGGCAACCCAAAAATGGGCGCATTCATATTATTTGTAAAGATTACTACAAACATACATCATGTGATCTTTGCCTCCAAAACTTGCATTTTGAAAGTTTTCCCAGCATACATCCTGGATAAGTTCATTACAGGGCCAACACACAGTTGAACAACCATTCACACTCACATGAACACCTACAAGCCTGTTTCCCCCACACAGATATTAGGAGATCAAGCAAACTGCAAACAGAGTCCAGAGGCCCAGGGGGATTTGAACCCAGTCTTGTTAATGTGAGCTTGAGATGTTAACCGTCTCATCGTCATCCTGCCCACAGAAATGTAGAAGTGGTAAAAGTGCACCAGCAGGCATCAAACAAGCATTGAAGATGACTTTCCCAACCACAAGGCCATCTTGCATCAAGTAAACACCCTGAAATGCCATTACAGAAATGGGTGCTGGTATTTTCCCATTGAATGTCATTCAAATGTACAAAACTCCTCAGACTTCCTGTTGGAGTGGAAATGTATGCTAAAAAAGTCGCTGACATTGGTTTCGCCCCTATGGACAGATGTCCCAACCCTATGGATAACATGAAAAGTTCCGTCCCAGTGGACAGCCGAGGGAAAACCACAGCACCCTCCCAAGTCAGACGGTTTGCTGTAAAGACCTTTGCCTTCATGGACCCTCATACGGGCCATCCAAGTACGGAGGAGGTAAAGTGATCACATGCATATTTGAAAGTAATATTGAATATTATTCATAATAATTATTCATTAATATTGTGCAGTCTCACATGACTGAATGTATTCTTTCAGATCTTCTTCTACTGTTGGGTGGAAATCTGCACAAATGATGTAGACTGTGCACAGCGTTGCACCATGATATGTGAGTATTTCACAGTTTCACCTTATACTCTGCATGCATGCCATATTTAACCCGTGCCTCGCCCCTCTCAGCATCTGAGGACGAGCGACAGAGGAGAGAGGCCATGTCCGAGTCTGACCAGGTCCAGCTGGTGTTTTTAGGGCCACTACAGATGGGACAGAACAGCACCGACCTGGAGGACTCTTCATGTTTGAATCAGAACACAAGTCAGTCATGCTCAACACAAACACATGGGTTTCACGTGATGGAGCGATAGATGAGTGTTATGATTAAATGTCCGTCTCTGTTCCTCAGTGTTCCAGGTGACGGTGAACATGCTCTCTGCTGTCGGTGCTGCACTGCTGTTGGTCCTGGTGTTCACTGCATGGTCAAGCATCAGGAAGTGGAAAAAGCCAGGAGCTTGCGATGCAAAAGTTGACGGACAATGAGCTCAATAAAACATTTCTCTGAAGAGTACATCCATACTTGTTTGCATTTTCAGCAGAATTACGCAGAACCTAATAGACGGATTTCTACAAGTGTGTACTGCAATGATATATTATTCTTTTTCGGCCCAGATTCTAGTAAGGGGATGGATGCAGGAATGTCTTTTCCACATTTGTGAACACTGAAATGTTGTTTTTCAACATTTCTAATTCTTACCAAAGAAATCTCAAACATTTCCATCCTACTTCAGTCCCTAGATGGATCGTAAAGAAATCCTTCGATGTACCCATGATCATAAAACATCAAACCAAAACATTGATTTGAATAGGTTATTTGTTTATTGGCAAAAAGCTCTTATTTATAATGTAGCTGTAACAAAAAACAGTCAAATGAATATCAAGAGTAATTTACTCAGTATGGTCTGAACTTCCTCTGTGCCCTCAGCAGAGCAATTCTCTGTTTATCTTCCTCAAACTTTTTCCTTAGTTCAGCAATATCTGAAAAAAATAAATGTATAACTTTAACAAATGCTTCTGAATTTACTTCAAGAAACATTAAAAAACAAATTCTCAACTTACGTTCTTTCTGTGTATTTCTGTGCTGCCAGGTGTAGAAGTTCATGAGCTCCTTCCTCTTCTTCTTCCTCATCTCTTTCTGCAGAGTCCTCTGGTTGGCTGCCTCGCTGTGGGGGCGAGCCTTGGCGCCCTTTGCTCCTCTTGAGACTTTAACCCAGCCCTCTTCATCTTCTTGTTGCTGCTCAGCCTCCACCCTCTGCTTCTCTGCGTCCTACGATAAAACAAACCCGAGTTGAAGCTGAATGCATATGATGGGTGGCTGATGAGAAAAGATCTGCAGAATTCTCACCTCTTCTTTTCGCTTGTCATAATCCTCAAGAAAGGAGTCGACTATTTTTTGGAGTTTTTGAGGCTGAATTAAAGACTCCCTGTACCTCTGAATCCATTCTGGCAATACAGAACATGTATGTGTTAGAATACTGAGTTTCGTACATTTGTTCAGTAAGAACCCGACAAAACTAAAATTGTAAGAAAAAAACAGATTGATCACTGTGGCATCACTCACTCTTCACTCCTGTGCTCACTGGATGCTGCTCTTTGGAGACCACCAGAGGCTCATCCTGTGGATGGGACTTTGCTGCTGAGACACTGGAGGCGTTTTGGAACACAACGTAGCCCACTTTGAAACCCTGGAAGCAAAAATCAGACAGATGGTAAAATAACCAGCCAACAGTACCTTATAGAAGAATCCCAGTGGATCTATCGTTGTAGTGTTGGCAGCTAAAAGAACAAACCTGTTTTGCAACTGGTATAAAGCACTTGGACAGCTTGGGTTCTGAGTCTGGAGTGGAGCCCGGGTGGTCCCTCAGCTCCACGTACTGAACACTGCCGAACTGTGTGAACAATTCTTTCACAATGTGCTGAAACGTAAACAACAGGAGCGAAAGTCAACAACAGCTAGTAGCCTGTATTTCTAACTAATCATCGAGGCAAACGGTTAACGTTCCATGGAGCAAATTCTGAGATAACTACCTGTGAGCAGTATGGAGGGATGTTGAGGACAAACAGGGTTCGGTCCAGAGGTCTTCCAGAGCTCTTCTCTGCTCGTACTCGGTGCTCTTTCACATAAAGCTTGTGCTGTGAGACGCTATCGGAGCTAAACTGTAAAGATATCACTGCAATGAGGCAGAGATGGAAAGAAAGAAAAACACATAAAGCCTCGACATAAATCTGTAACGTTCGATCATCTGTAAACATCAAGCATCTGTAAACATCAGGCCATTCCAGCAGACAAGAGCCGGACTATAGGCTAACAACTACCCAAACACTGTGAAATGACAGGAAAGGTTACTTTTGATAGCTCATAAGTATCTTAGTAAACCACGTAAATTATCCATCGTAATTGTTATTTTAATACCTGTAAATCCTCCTGGAATAATGCAGGATTGACTACTAGCATGTTTCTTCTTGGACGACGCCATTTTGGCCTGACCTTTCACACTCAGTGTTACCAGATCTCGCGAGAGAAACAAACAAGCAGGCAGGACTGGCGAGAAGAGACGAGAAGAGAAGAGACGAGACGAGAAGAGACGAGAAGAAACGAGATGAGAAGAGACGAGAAGAGAAGAGACGAGACGAGAAGAGAAGAGACGAGAAGAAACGAGAAGAGAAGAGACGAGAAGAAACGAGAAGAGAAGAGACGAGAGGAGACGAGAAGAGAAGAGACGAGAAGAAACGAGAAGAGAAGAGACGAGAAGAAACGAGAAGAGAAGAGACGAGAGGAGACGAGAAGAGACGAGAAGAGAGCATTTTCAGAGGAAGGAATTCTGACCTTATTACATTGTTCCCACATTACTAACGGGGAGTAAAGTCATAATTCTACAGTTTACAATCTACAATCATAATACTGTATTTAAACTCATATTTCTGACTTAAAATTCCGAATTGCAAGAAAGTATTCTTTGTGTCAGAATTCTCAGTTTGTAGTCAGAATTCTGAGAATAGAGTCGGGACTTGGTCAACACTGAAACCCAGTGACAAACAAAAATGCTCCAGGAATCATGCAGCCACCACATTAGAATATTCTGTGGAATCTCAGTGGATTAACCTTTCATATCAATTGAATTCATATCTAATCTTCTGGTGATATTAAATGTACAAAATTGTGTCAGCGTTAAGATTTAGCGGCTTAGGTGTTTCAAATATGATTATTATTATTTTTAGTTTTTTTTGCAGTTGAAAACGGACTTTAAAGTATTGAAAATGAATCTACAATACGCTCGATCTAGCTGTTACTTTTCCTTTTAAGAGTGGGATGATCTATGCAGATCCAACATTTTATTTGTAATATCGACTTGAATAAAATGCATTCCTTATCAAACAATATATATGTTTCATTTGGGCTGGCGTAGAGATTCTGCCAAGTGAAACAATGACTCAAACTTAGAAGTTATTTCCGTCAGTGAGTAGTGCCATTTCTTTAACTTTGAATTCCTCAGATCTGAATGCCAGCTTTAATCGGCCAGGACTCATGTGACATCATGCTATAAAGCAGAGTGGTTGAATGATGTCACATGATTCTAATAGTTAATCAAACCAGAGGTTCTGATTAACTACAACATGATCTTAAAATGCTAAATCATTATCCTGCTGTGGCTGATGGGAAATGAGTCTCAGACAACATCTACAAAGCAAAATATTTAATGGCGACATTTCACAGACAGGTCTAACCAATCTAATCTTTTCTTGACTGACATACCAAGAAAGTAACAAAGTAATTTACAGTCCTTGAATATAAATCAAGTGTAATGTATACTTGAAAGGATTTAACATACGGTTTCAGAACTGGACAACAAAGTAAAACCAGTCACAAATGAATCAAACAAATCTGCTTTCGATGAGGATAGCTAAGAAAAAAAACCCCACATCTTTAATTATGGTATTTGTGTATTTTATCTCAGCTGGGAAACGTCATCCCAGGTTGAAATTGGTAGCAGAGGACAACATGACTGTTGTGCCTATTCAGAAGGCTATGTTTACATATTATTGTCGTGTTGTTTCTTTTATTTTCTTTATGCCTACTTCCTTTTTACTTGTATGCCCTGAAAACACCCAAAGTATTAAAAAAACAAAAACGGACAATAAACCTGGACAATCCTGTGTGGATCGACCTTTAACATAGTACATCTCTCAAGAATATCAATGCTGATTAGTTTCCATCACCGTTAGATCTCATTCTTCGGTTCCTCCTTTTTTTGATACGATGTAGGTGGATTTAAAGTGGACTAATAAAAAAAAATCCAACATATCTAACTCAGATGAACATGAGTTGACAAAGGACACAATAAAAAAAAAGAAAAAACATCCATGTAACCAATTTGACTTTGCAATCTTCAATTAAAACAAATCACATCACATTTTTCTCCACTTGTAGAAATATGTTGCGTATCCATGATTTTCACAATAAGAGTAGTCATTCGTAACAAATATAATAAAAATCAGCTTCATGTGAGAGAACACGGGCTGCCTGATGTCAAGGGCAAAAACACAGTTTGTATGTGAATATTGAGAATGCAGCTATGTGGTTATGAAGATTTCCTACAAGTCGTGAGCTAAATCTTGATGCGAAAAGCGGTGGCCTGTGAACTGGGAGGCTCGGTTGTGGTGGTGGACTGGGTGGTGGACTTGAACAGAGCCTTGAGGATGGTCTGGGGGTCCACTTCTGCAGTGGGCTGAGAGGAGGATCGCTGACTTGCAGGGCGAGACAGGGAGGAGGGGAGGCCATCTTTTTTTGTACTGCTGCCTGCGCCTGGAGTGTCACTCAGCCTCCTGTAGGAGTCAAGGAGCAAGGTGTCAAATAAAAACGTGTCGCTCATAAGACTGCAGTTGACCGTGCAGGCTAATCACAGGCTTAAATGTATATTATGTAAGCCTTTCCTAAATAACAATGCATAATCTAAAACAATTCGTCTCAATCATAACCCATGAGCTGATACAAGAGTGAGCATGAGGGTCAGTATCTGTGTTTGCTGAGTTCGGGAAGATGCCGTAGAAAGAAAACCAATTGTCTACTCTTTATACTTTCGGTCATTTATTATAGTATTTATGAATGAATAAGGTGAATTTAATTCACTAGGTTGAGAGGAGACTTGTAGCTCATAGGAAATATGCAAAATGAAACATGTACACATAGTCAACAGCAGATTAGTTTGAAATGAGGGAGTGTAGGCTCTCCGGCTTACTCACAATAAAATGGGCTGATCAGAAGTGATGACATTTCCCTGAATATGAAGGTTACACTTCATGGGTTGGCCTGAAGGAAGGGAAAGAAAACAGAAAAAACAAAAACAGAAAATAAACAAAAAAAACATGAACCAAATCTGTCTGGTTTAGGGCCGTCTGAAGGACATGTGACTTGGCGACTCTTCATCAAAACAATTTGTAAAATAAAAGAAATGTGTATCTTTTTCAACAGCACTCACCGTCAAGGCAGCGGTTGTTGTACTTCCTGTATGCGCTCACGGCGTCCTCTTTACGCACAAACACCACTTCGGCAACACCCACCTTAACAAGGCGCGCACGCTTCAGAGCTCCACACACACAGAACAGTTCCTGTGGACAAAGAGTAGAGACACACAACCTCAGCGAGTTATCAGAGCAGCACATGACCCAATACCAAACATAACTAAGCCTTCTGGGAATCAGTGTGATTTACTCACAACTATGTCTTCTTCAGTGACCCGGTGATGCAGGTTGTTCACCGTTATTTTTGTCCCCTCCAATGGACTGAAAGCAGGCTAGAAAGAAAGAGGAGTGTAGAGTAGTATGCAATCACCTGGTTGATGTGTTCGAGCTTGGAGGTATTATTGTCATCATTTGATCAGCATCATTACACACAGACACTGTTTCTTCTCCCATGGCTGTTTACAAGAGCCAAGAAATTACCTTTTCCCCCCATTTAACAAAGCAGATATCTGTCTACTTACACAAAGTCAAAGAGGGGTTTGCCATAGATTCACATATATGTGGTGGACCACAACATTACTTTCATGGTTTATTACATATAGATTATTATGTTATCTTCTCTGTCACTTGTTCACACAGCACTACCTCCTGGACCGACACACTAGATCTAAGTACTGCCCACCTAGCAATCCGCTGTTACAGTAAGATGTGAAAGGTTCATGCAGAGATGACTAACCCAAATTGTGTAATCACAAAACTACCGGATGTTTTTAGGCAGACGCTGGAAGTAAGAAAGCTACGCTACTACAAGCAGGGATGTTTACCTGAGGTGGAGCAGGAGCTGTTGTTCTGGTTTCTGCTGTGCTTTGTTGAAGAGTCCTGGAGACCGGTTGTAAGGCGGAAGCCCTGGCAGCAGCCATGCTGGCGTTAGGCCGAGTTGGAGCCACAGGGACGGGAGGACGTGGGGCCGTGTACGCATCATTTTTAACCACCTTGGTGATTGGGGCTGACATGGAGAACGGGGCACCCACTGGACCAGACTGTGCAAAAATCCAGGAAAAGTTTAATTTAATTATGGGAAATAAACATTAGATGTGCAATAATTCATGAATGTGTTAGAATGTCACTGCTGGATTTTGCAGTGACATCAGTAAATACAATTATTTTAAAAATGCAGTTGCTTTATCTCAGCTTTTCATGTGGAAGGGGCATAAGCCTTCATTACACAAAATACCAAAAAATATATTAACATTCATGCTTAATAGATAATTTTATCTCTTTTCACCTCCCACTGCAGAGGAAAATGGTGTAACTATAACAACAGTTATCCTTTCATTTCTGTCTGCTGGGAAAAAAAAATACAAGCACTCCTGAGGGTGTTAGTTCAGCGTGTCCTTCCTACCCTTCCTCCACAAACATGGATACCCAATGTTTTTGTGTGAGAATGAACGGGGCTTCTGAAGCAGGCCTGATTCTTTCATTTAAGAAACTCTGCACACCTCAGGTCAAACTAATCTACCTTTTAAGGAATGAGATACTGATCACTCTTAAGCTTGGTATACAATTATTAATATGTCCAAACCTGGGAATAATTTAAGCCGCAAATACAGAAAAAAGCGTGTAACATCAGGTCAGCAGCTCTTACCCGTGATTGTAGCATACTACTAGCTGAAGAGATTTTCATTTGTTTACTGGAGAGGCCATCATGCTCCTTCGACACTAGCTGCAAGAAACCAACAAAAACAACCTCTAGTTCCACGTTTTATTCTCTACAAACACAAGCATTAATCACAATTTCTAATATGTCGATGAAGTAAGAAACACAGGGAGAAGAGCTCTACCTGCGGCGCTGGACGTGTTCCACTCGACAACCCCACTGGATATTGCTGTAAAGATGGGCATTTAACATTTATCACAGTGAGAACGTCAGGGTCCTTTTAGATTTCACCCACATGCATCACATGTAGACCGTGTAACTCATCTTATATGATCAACAACACATATTTCAACCTCACCTGGATGGTCTTGGTTATTTTTAGGTTAGGCGCAGCAGCTGTCTGTGTTTGTGTCCCTCCAATGCTCCTCTTGAGGCTCAGTCTATCACGAGCATCCATCATTCTCTTATTATTCAGCAGTGGCTTTGCGCCACCCCTCGTGCTCAGTCCTTGTACAGCAGAGGAAAACTGCCTTGTGTTCGCACTGGCAAGATTGCTGTTATTGTGTATCTGTATCTGTGGCACTAGTGTTTGGCCGTGAAGTTGGTGTGTTACTGCTGCAATCTGCGCGGTCTGCGCCGGGACATTGAACTGATTCTGCCCCTGTTTGCGTGAGTTTATCATCTGGCGGGCATCCTGTACTCCAGCTCCTCCCCTGCCACGGATTTTGAAGCGAGCATCTTTCTGAGCCAGCTTATCTCTGGCATCTTTCACTTGAAACCCTGAGGCTAGACAGGAAAGATTGAGGGAGAACTTAGTATTAATTCCTATGACATTCAGAATGTAAGACTGAATACGATATATACAAGCTTTTTTTTTATTTTTTAAAGTCAATACATCATTTTATCCCCACCTCAAAGCCATGAGTATAAGCAATAGCCTGCAAAAGAACGATGGCTAGTAATAGGGGAAAAAAATCGCTGCAGTCAATAAAACTTAAATTAAATATTTAAATAAAGATGATGTTACAGTTAATATTTTTTATCACCACCACTAACTGACCATATAACTGTAACAATTACTATCAACCTTGTTCTTGGAACTGAAAGTTTATCTTATTGGGAAATGAAAAGTTCCTTATTCAATCACATTAATGTCTAATTAAATAGAAACACCTGATTTGCTTCAATTGCAAAAAGCCCCACACAATTGGGAGCTTTTAATATTTGACATTGGAAAATATATTAAGAAATATTGCAAAAACGGGAAGCAGTGAAGATCAGCCGGTAATTTCAGCGATCCCGTCTCCCTATAATATGCTATCAGAATTTTTTTCAGAACGGATAAACTTGTGATTGAATACTGGAACTAGTTTCCCCAATACTTTAGCGCTTGGTTAGATGGCTACGATGTTGGATAGCCAACATCACATAGCAAGAGGAGAAAAGCTCATTTGACATGATGCTCTCAAGAGATCTTACGGAAAACTCAGTGTAACAATAAATTAAGAATGTACCGTCTGCGACGGCTTGTCATTTTATAGTTTTGGAGGCGTTTTTAACGTTACAGCTATGACCCTGTGAACACAGCAAAGGCTGTGTTACATTTCAAGAGGTAAATTCTCATGTTGTAGCCAAACTTGAACCAAGGGGGATGATAAAAACTGTCTTATGTAATGTTTAAAACTACAGAAAACAGTTTGGAGGTGTTTGAAACTTTTTGTGGATGAAGTGTCTAACAAAGCGGATCTGTCGCTTATTTCCCGGACTCAGTCAGGGACTCACAAAAAAATGCACCCGCCCTTCAGCACAGTAGAGCTGTGGGAGTTAACCCTATAGTGCCCTCAGACATCTATCAGAGTTATACGTAACACAGTGCATGGTGCTTTTTAATTTTTTCATGTCAATTACAAAGTGCAACATGTTATAAAATAAATGGTAAGATAGCGGAGAGCATTTTACTCTCAATTCTATGCAGGAAAATATATTGGCGATCTCATTTTAGCCAGAGTCACATAGCCCTAACTGTAGTATAAACTATTTTTAGTTTTTTCCTAGGATATATTGAATTCAATATATATATTGTTGTTAATTCTGTAAAAATGATATCTGTGCACTTTCGTGTATTAAATTCAAGAGTGAATCAATTATAAATACAATGAATGCATACCTGTTATGAAATTATCTAAATAAATGTAAAACACTTACATGTTTAAGTTTAAAAACATGATACACCTCTTGTCCTTAATAGACCAGTTTGTACAACAAAGTACATGGCAAACAGTCATCTATGAGCACTGTGGAATCACTGTCTATTGTATTCTTTTTTAAAATCTTGGATTTAAAATCACAAGGGCTACCGTCCTCACTAACACCCTTTTAACCTAATTTTACTCTATCCGCATACAAAAAAAGCATAACTTTCTCAATTGTCTTCAATTCAAGCATGACATGACAAATTTCTACAGTCACAACTGAGAGGTAAACGAAAATAAAACTGCTGTTTTAGCTGCATTTGATTTACTTGGTACATTTTCACAATGTCCTCCACCCTGGCCATTTTTGTTATCAAAAATGATGATTCTTCATTGCCATGTTGTTGGATGTTTCGAGGTGAACCTAAAGGAGGCACGGAATTATGTGGGAACTGCCGGATGCAAGGTTTGAGAGGATGCGAATGTACCTGTGTGTTCATTAGTATGCAGGAGCTATAAACATGTATATCGTTATAGTCCTTACCTGCTCCTCCACCAAGTCTCTGTCGGACATCATTGACCCCTATCTTCTGCCGGGCATCAAAAGTCTTGCCAGTCCCTCCTGCACCCCGTCCAAACATGGGTCTGAGAACAACAACCAATTATTCCTCACTACATAAATACAACCACTCAAGTGGAACCATAGAGAGCGCTTTACTCCATAATCTATTCTACCAAGTTATTTTTATTGCAACGCTTAAAATATCGAAGCTATATGTATGCACGTACTTGTTAGCGTGCTAACTAGCTATGTTTGTCGTGTGAAGCTATAAACATGAGCAACCCGACAGGTTTACTGATTGCTGTTCTATCACGCCTAACTGACTATTTGTTTTGTTAAATTCGGGCTTTAGCGCGTAAATAACTCATTGCTTTGGATAATTAAGGCCTGTAAAGGATGATACCAGCTAATTAGCTTAGCGTTTACGTTGTAGCATTAAGCTAACGTTAATCAATGGGATAATATGCTAGTAGCCAGCTAGCACTAGCCCTGAACTATTGTTATACTAGCAGCAACACTACTATTAGTTGTTACTTCCGTAATTAACGAAAATGAATCCGTGAAATTATGGTTTAAATACCGTTTGGCTGGTGCCTTGATATTAATACCGCGCCGCCGTATAACTTCATCCAAAGAGACGTCTGCCATTTTCTTGCACTGCCCCACGACGCCTGCGTGCCTGAAACTTTTGGTTTTGCTACGGAAACCGACTTTGGCCAAAATTCAGGGACTGACCCACAATGATAGGGTGTATCATTTTGTGATAATTGTGTGATTCAAAATAAATAGCTGCATTCAAAAACATAGTTGAATCGTACATTTCTATTGATCAAACCCATTTTCCATTAACGAAAAATGTCAGATCGTTTACTTGAGACAAATGCAAATTAGATACGTATCTTGGTACCCATGAGCCTTTGCGCTGGATTGCCTCAACAATGACGGTTGTTTTGCAGTAAATATTGCTTACTATCAAAAACATATTGTTTTTATTGTCGTTTGTTATAGTTCTTGTATATGGTATTGATCCCACTAGTGGTATAAACCAACATTAATATATATTCGGTGAACATTTTTTTCCACCGTGAGAGAGAACTCCTGGACATTCGCATTAGAATGTCTCTCGATTGTTGTTTAAGTATGCCTTAAACTGATGAGTAAGGAAAATAACGACGTGGGGTGACGCCCATGTCCTCGTCAAACTTACGAGATCAATTTTTGAAAGGGTAAAGGTCTGCTTGCAACGGTGACTTGCCTACTTTGCGAGATGCCTTGCGAGACTTGGATCTTCCCCGGCCCCAACATATGTAAAATAAATTACTATAAAACTAACCACTGTACCACCTCTCAAACATGGCAAAGACTTTAAAAATGCAAGCAAGTAGAAGAATGACGTCTTGTATTGCATGAACTGAAAATGGTTCTGTTGTAGTTCTTTTATTTCGCTTTCTGTGATTTTATGCATTGGAATCAAAAGGGAACTAGCCGCCGATTATTAGTAATAATAATAAATAAATAAAAACTTCAACTCCCAGAATGCATCGGGGCAAGCTCAGCTCTAACCTGCAGGGCAGTTGGGAGCTGTTCATCACCGTTACCTCGCGTCGCCGTTGTCTAGCGGACCCGTTAGAGGAGAAATGGCCGCAGCTCTGTCTCGTGCACTCAAACTACCTGGTAAGATTCGCGGGACGCATTTGTCCACACAAACAAATAGGAGACGCGGTTTATCAGATAATAGAATGATAAACAGCATCATGTGTGAGAGAACTCTACAGCTACTCCGCACTGCATCACTAACCTCATGAGGTTCATTCATTTGTGCTCTGGTTAAAATGTTTTCCGTATCATTCCAGATCAACGAGCATATTTTCCATCAATTACAATTTTCATCTTTGTGTTTTTGCTGGTAGAGCACCCTGCTGTTTATCTCTGTCACAGCGCCTCAGCTAGCTGTTAGCTCTAGTGAATGCGTTCTGGTCTGCTGCTGGACAATAAAGACACTAACTATTACCTCAGCAAAAATATCCTAGTCTTCGTAAAATGAGTTTTGACAATAACAACATTTTTTCCCTCGTAATATTTGATTTCTCCAGCTGTCTTTTAGGTGCGTGTATTTCTGAGATCACACAAAACGTATTTATTCAGGGTTTTTTAAATCATAAAATAACCCTTGTATAATCATCGTTTGAGTAATTATTAGAATTAGTTGATTGGGTAATAGATGTATAGAACTGTAAAAATATCGTTAGACTCTGTTACAAGGTAAATTGCAGTATATACAACCCAAAATCGAAAAGTGCTGGAAAAGTATCTAAAATACCAACGAAGAGAGAATGTAATGATTTGTCAAACATTTTTGACCGTTACGTATTTGGGTATTGTAAAAGACAAATATGTTAATATGTTCAGCCTGATGAAATTTATTGTTGTTGGGTTTTTTTTTAATGAATGCAGTTCATTCTGAATTTGATGCCTGCTAAACATTTCTAAAAGTTTGGGACAGAACGATTCATAACGATGTGTTTCATGACATTTTCCTTAGGCAAAACTCAGTAAGCGTTAGAGAGTTTCCGTTTCTCTAAAACCTTTGATGACATTATGGACTGTTGATTTTGAAATCCTCAAATCCATTGCAATTCCGTGTTTCTACTTGCTCATGCAAACCAAAGCGGTGAAACTCTCTATCTGTTTGTGGATGACCGAACCTTTCCAGGATGCTCCTTTCCTATTCAGTCCCGATAAACCGTAACCAGTCTTTACCTATGGATATGATCACTCAGGTGTTTTGAGCATTCCATGTATTGTCTTTGTATTCTTTTCTATCGAACTGAATATCAATATCGATCAGGTATCACTTTCTCAATTATAAATGCTCTTCAGGGCATCCCAACTTTTTTGGACAGGGGGTTGAATTTAGTTTAATGTGAGAGAAATATGTTTATTAAATACAATGTGTTGCTTTAATTACACTGAGTTCAGACCTAAGTGAACGTACTTGAATGCACATCGTAGTAATGCATGGCAGTGAAATCCAATATTGGGACATAAAGGAGAAAAAAAACAATTGCAAAATGGCCAGGATCTGCAGTATATTGCACCGGAATTATAAGACCAAGTATTAGCACATCATTCTTTCAATAACATATGAACAGAGTGTTGCAGTACAAAAACGATTTATCCAACCCACTCTCTGATCTACTGACTATTGATCCTCACCAACAGCCTCTGTTTGCCTGCAGGGAAGAAGGGCCCGGACCTCGGAGAGTATGACCCTCTCACCCAGGCAGACAGTGAGGATGAGAGCGAAGACGACGACCTTGTCCTCAACTATCCCCGAAACGGCCATGGGAGGGACAGCTTCCTTGGCACGGGCTCCTCAAAGCAGGGGGGCAGCAGATCTGGAAGACTTGTGGGGGTCAAAGATGAGGCGCACGAGGACGAGGAAGAAGAGGATGAATGGAGGGAACGACTCCCTAACAAGCCCAGACAGGACAGGGACGACATGAAAGCCATGCAGTACTGGGGCCACAGGGACTCGGGCAGGGATAGGACAGGCGAGGAAAGAGCGGCGCCCGGGTCACACGGGGGCGCCAGGCTGGGGGTTCATAGTATGGATGCTGAAGAAAAGAGGATGAAAAATGTCATCCGAAGTGCGTTCTTCCTGGTGCCTCTGGTCTGCATCACTTTGCTCGTGCTGCTGTGCGCATTTCTCATTCCATGCTTGAAGGGAGAACTGGAGAAGAGGCGGCAGTGGGAGATGGCACTGGGCGACGCAGGAGGTGAAGACACTGATAGATTTCCTGCTAGTTTCTGAGATATTAATGTTTGTAAGTGTCTTAAACTATGGTGCACAGTGTGAACTCACAGCAGTGATGATGCTCCCCCACTCAGGAGGGTGTGTGGCACGACATCGCCGGTACACCCATTAATTAGTCAACTGTAATTATACAGGATGGTGAACCTCACCCCACCCATCACGTGTTCTGTTTCAACACGCACCGTCAAAGTATTGTGGAAAAAATGTATTTTTAATGGTTCCACACATTTTTTTTCAGCCTTTTACGAAACGTAAAACCATAATCCTCAATAATCTGATCCCTCATTAATCTTGTGCTCTGTGCGATCCACGCATTCCATCCGCTCTTCCTGCAGAACGCGTTTATCCCCCGTGACATTAAAACAGCCGTCGCACCGGTAATGAAGTTTGTGGTTTTGAGTTTCTTCTATTTGCGCTTGCTTTCTTCAGGCGTGGTTCCCCCCGCGTTAGCTTTGTGGGATGTCGACGGTGATTCGGTGGAGGATGTGATTCTGGGTGTTACTGAGAGGAGCAATGACACGCATCACACACAAGGAAATAAAAGTATGTGAAGAATTATTTGATTGATACAGTTATTTTAATATCTTACCCGTTCTCTCCATCTTTCACCTTCTTGATTTAAAAAAAAAAATCAATCCTGATTTTGTATTGATTTTGTCCTCCCCTTGTTCTACCCAGTTTACCGGGCGGTGGCCCTGTCTGCTGTCAGCGGTCAGGTGCTGTGGAGGAAAGACATGGAGGAGTCTTTGATGTATATCCAGTGTGGTCTGCAGTTGAGCACGCAGCCATCAGCCGCCGTCGTCCTCCTCATCACTAAATCCATGGTTATGGCAGTCAATGGCACCACAGGTGAGAAGATCAGCCCAGCCATGTTTTTCTATCCTTCAGTCTTTTCATTAGCAACTATTATAATAACACCTACAGCCCTCAGGTATTTGTGGCAATATCCACTCTTCCGCCTTTATTCACAGTTATCCATTAACTCATTTGACTACGTTAAACTTGTAGTCGAGGACACAGATTCACTGTGACTGAAAACTCAATGTGTGCTGATATGGATAGATCCTAACCTGTGAAGGCTGGGGAGTTGAACAATTGGGGAGGACGTAGCGATTTTCTTAATCACTCAGAAATGAAAGTTTTATTAGCCTCTATGATTGCATTTATTCATGATATTAACATCATATACTTTGTTTTTACGGTAAATAGTTGAAATCCATGTCCGCTGTAACCTATCAAACACATGGAATCTTTTTTTTTTATGGTTTTGGTGATTTTATGTTTCCTGTTACCGGGCAGTTTTGTGGTTTATGTTAAGTGTTCTTATTTTGAAGGGGTAGAGTTGAAGTTGAGTTGGCCAGCGGGTTGTGAGTCTTTTCAAAACAAACAAAGATAGAACACTAGGTGGGTTTACATGGACAGCCTAATTACGAATAGATTCGTAAAAAACGCGTAATCAGAAAGAAAATGCTGCATGGAAAAACCCCATTCCGAAAGGAAAGTCCCTTTCCGAATGAGATTTCATTCGATACATTAAATTGATCGAGTAGATCCCGCCTCCGGACTAGGATAGTGAAGTCTGTCCTCCTCTGCCCTCCACTTCACACAGACTGCCTTTCACCTTGCTGCCCTGTAGGTGTCACTGTTGAAAAATAATTTGAATCTAAATAATAGATTATTTAAAAAGAGGAATTTAAAATGATTTCAGAAAGAATAATGACATTTGGTCTTTTTATATTTCTATCTCGCTCAAGCCACCCAAAAAACAGAGGAGGACCCTCCTCTGTAAAACATTACCTCCTTGGCAGAGAAAAAATGCAGATGAACAAAACACGTCAACAAAGACAGTCCAGTACCTGTCAACCCAGTTAGAACCAGTCAAAGTGGTTTAATTTCTCTCCCCAGGGAAGATCCAGTGGGAGATCCAGCTTAAGGACATTGTATACCAGGCGGTGTTACTTCCAGACCTCCAGGGCAACGCAGTCCCAGATCTGCTGATCGCCACCCTGCCTGCAGACCAGGTACAGCTCTGACAGCCGCCTCCTCTCTCCATCTACACCCAGAGAAGAAGTCACTTCTGTTTCGCTTACAATCCACACGTGACTCGTCTTTGTGAAAAGAAATATAAAAAAAAAAATATTGTATTTGTATGTCCCCGAAAAGTCCCCAATCCCCTGCGCTGTGCAGGCGATCCCCCTGATTTAACTCCTCAAATTAAATGTGATGTTATGTCCAAAGTTCTTTTTGTAAAAAACAAGCAAAAAACTCTTCAACGTGAGTAAAATAGGAAAAAATACAGTAAAATATGATATAAACAAGATACGTCTCCTAGGGTTGATTCTTAATCGAAGGATCTGCGTCCGTGGCGACTCCACTATATATATATATATATATATATATATATATATATATATATATATATATATGTAATTCACTTACTTCTTACCGTTCAAACACAAACACTGACTGCAGGTTCCTCATATTTGAGCAATAGAGTTAAACGAGCTGGAGGAAAACATGGACGTGATTACACTTGAACACATTGATTGCCCTCGTTCTCTTGTTTACGGAGGGAGACAGAGACAGACATGTTGAAGGTTTTAAAAATTCCAAGGATGCTCCGATTGTTCCTACAGCTAAACAAAGCTGTGCAGATTTTGTCTCCTGTGAAAGCCTCATCATCAGCAGCCGCCATGCAGACCGTTAACATCGATGTTGACACGAGGACGAAAGTTGAGCGGCTGCGACCAAATACCTCATCCGGCCTGTTTTCATTTCCAGAAGGTGGATCTCTGCCTGACCCTGATCTCTGGGCTGACAGGGGTGAGGCTCGGACCACCTGTGCCCTTCAACCTCACCGGGCAAGGAAAGCTGATTGGTCCTTTGCTGCACCAGACACAACATGGCGCATATTACATTCTCTTTGGACTAGGTAAAGGAATCCGTTTGACTACAAAGGACTTAAAGATCATGCACAAAAAGTTTGGCCTCAGTTTCACAAGACTTTGTGTTCATCAGGTAACGTCGAGGCCATTTCTCTGCGGGATACCTACTTTCAAGCCACCGGTAAAATGCCCATGAGCCAGGCACTACGGCGGAAAGATGCAGGGTGGGAGAGACTCAAGGAGAGCAACTCGTCCTCCTTCATACACATTTACAGGTACGCCTCAGTGTGTCAGTTAAATAGTCAACCTTTAACCCGCTGGTCTGAGGAACACACTGCTGCAAAAAAGGTAGACTTTTCTTTAGACATTTATTCAACTGCAGTAGAATGGGGATTGTTAAACTTGCAAAAGTAAATCTGGCATCATTGATATTTAAGTATATATTGATATAATGTATTAATGGTAATAATAATAATGCATTCTAGTTTATGAGCGCCTTCAAGACACTCATGGACGCCTAACGAAACACTTCTTTTTTTTTTAAATGTACAATATATATGGTGGGGGGATATATACATTTAAAAAAATATTTTAGTAATATATAAGGGAATAAATATAAAAATATATTAAAAAAATTTATATATAAAAATATATATATATATATATATAAAATACAATAATTTGATAATCAAACCACTGACTACACATGTGTGTATCTGATAATCAAACCACTGACTACACACGTTTGAATCTGATAATCAAACCACTGACTACACGCGTGTGTATCTGATAATCGAACCACTGACTACACGCGTGTGTATCTGATAATCAAACCACTGACTACACGCGTGTGTATCTGATAATCAAACCACTGACTACACGCGTGTGTATCTGATAATCAAACCACTGACTACACACGTGTGTATCTGATAATCAAACCACTGACTACACACATGTGTTCCTCTAATGGCACTATTGCACATCTGCACCTGGACTATATTAATTCATATTTATATATGCCATTGGAGATCGGACTCTTTCCTTTTTCCCTTTTGTTTATATTTGCATGCACTTCATTGGGATGGGAAGACACATTTTTTTAATTTTCTGCACGTGTGCTCGGAGGGAAGAGTCTACGTCTAGCTCATAGCTGGTTTATTCGACATTTTATAATCCTCTAAATCCAAATGACAACAGTGTCTTCTTCCCTCAGAGGATCAGAGAACGTGGATTTCCTGCTGCCTCTTGTGGCTGGTTTTGGGAACGACCACAACAGACTGGATTCTGTTTCTAACTCCAACTCCACCAAAAGTGACTGGCTGCTGGTTTACGGCTCCAGCAAAGTTTCCCTGCTCCGGCAGAAGGACGTCCGAAAGGAGTGGACCTTCACCTCCGGTCCCATTAACAGGTAAAACTCTGCCTTTTGCATGTAACCACCCAGACAGCTTCAGTTACATGTCTGTGAGTTCCAGTTATTGCGAAGCCAACAAAGTGGTCATGAAGTCAGTGTAAAACTTTAAATCAGCGTGAGGCGTTCATTTCCCCTAAATCCCTAAATGAAAGTCTGATGATAGCAGCACAAGTTATCTACAAGAATTTAGCAGCACACGTCTGTTGTTCTGCCCGTTGCAGCGAACCGGCTCCAGGACACTTCAATGACGACGGAATCCTTGATGTTTTCATTCAGCATTCAGCGAACGGCATCATGCAGGTAGGACCAACTGGCTGTGATGCAGAGCGCTGACGCAGCTGCCTGCAGTAAAATGCAGCATGTGTGGGCATGAAGTTGTGACTGAAAACAAGAGTCTCGAGCTTTGATGTTTTTTCTCTACTAGTGTCAGGTCGTTGATGGGGCAAAAGGGCGTCTTCTCTGGATGGCAGAGTTTGTGTGTCCTCACCTTGTTTTGGGAACGTCCGTTATCTCCACTTCAACTGGACAATCTGTTTTCCTCTTCTGGGCCAGCGAACCCATCAAAGCACAAAATAATTTCACCAGGACCACCGTGAGTCCAAATCTGCCCGTCTTACGTTGCCGTATTTCAGCATGAAGCATTAATGAACCACTGATCTAAATAAAAAAACGCCCATGCTGGCTGTGCAGGTGTCACCAGGTGTTGCTGCAGCAGAGCCGCTCATACGAAAGCTCTTCCTGCTGCATCCTGCATATCCCACAATCCTTCTGGAGCTCAGCAGTACCACAGACACCGCGGTCACCTCCACAGGTAAAACCACCAATCTGGTAGAACAAAATCTCTTTTAACTAGAGGTGAACCGGTCGATCGGTGCCGGGAGGCCTACTCTGATGAAATCGTCAATCGGTCGATCAGCCTCACCTGAGGCCGGTTGTAAGCATGCGCCGTACACGCACACCAAGCATGATCTACCACGACTCCTAACGTCTCACAAGTAAACCAGAAAACTTATAAACATCAGTAACGACAAAATAAGAATCTCTTCAACCCTGAAAATGTTCAGCACAGCGAACTTAACCACACACTTCAAAATTAATCACCAGGTGGAACATAGCAAGTTAGGCTAACGTTAACAGAGCGGCTAAAGCTAGCGCTAGCTAAGAGCCGGCCACGAGCCCTGAAGTTTTTGAACAAAGCCACCAAATAACATATAATGGACTGAAGGAGGCGGACAAAGTTTTATTTTCACTTCAAAATGTCGTACAATTGGTTTAGAATGGAGGGTACATTAATTTCCACAGCTCAGAATACATACACAATACTCATGGCCGAACAGCCTTGTCACGTCCACTGTTATCTTTCAAAATAAGAGCACTTAAAATACATTGCTCATTATGATTCTTAAACTTTAAAAGAAAAAAATCGGAATGGTCGCTCAGACTTTTTAGAAATCGGTTAGCAGCCAAAAAAACTGCAATCGTTGCTCCTCTAGTTTTAATGCTTAATTGCTCAGCCAACTGGATCGCACTCAGAGAGCGATCCAGTTGAAATTTCATGCAAATCCATTCAATAGTTTTTCCGTAATCTTGTTGACAAAGACACAAACAGAGGTATAAAAAAAAAAGTAGAAAAAAACGGACTAGCATCATCGGCAGCTGTCTGTATCAGTTTCACCGCATCGTCACTAAAATATTTTTAAATCTACTGGCTACTCTGATCACTTGCCAGCCAAGATGAAAATTGAATGAAATTCTAATAATTCTAATTATTTCGTCATTTCTAATTCTAAAAATTAAAATGAAATTGTGGTCATATTTTTGATATAATTATTATTATATTTTTTATTGACGCTTTTATCTGCTTTTTACCTTTTAGCACTTTGAGATTTGATCCAAATGTGAAGAGACTTAAAAAATTAAATGCATTATTATCATTATTATTATGATGGGGATCTATTTCAGCCTTACAAATATACTCTCCGCGTATTTTCTGCGTCCGTGAGGCCGGAGGAGAAAAATCTCAAAGACACAAACTCTTTCAATAATAACAAATATTATATATAATACTACATAATAACTCTTTTCATTTAATAACATAATTAGACAAATAATAAAAATAAAATGAAAAAAACCCGCGACTTAAAGCTAACTAAAAAGAAACACGTAATAAAACTACATATGATAGAAACTAAGAAGAAGGTTTGATGCAGGAATCTGATTACTGATATAAATTAGACAGTAATAATAATAAGATTGGCGTGTTTCTTTCTACGTTGTCGGAAAGGGAGTTACGACGAGCGTCAGAAAGACGCCACCTACATCACCGTGTCCTCCAGACCCACGCCGGAGTCTGAGCCCGGCGCACGGATCGTCAAGAGCATGAGCCTCAGAGCCGCCATCGCTAAAGGACAGATTGTCAGACTGGGAGAGAGCAGCAATAATCCCGGGGAGGCCGTTAAACCCGGCACGTTTGAGGTCAACACCTTCTTCAGGCGTTTGTCCTTCAAACGCCAGGTAAGTCAGCGGTGATTACACCTCGCCTCCGTTCCTCGTGTCTCCTGCCGGTTCGTCTAATCCTCTCCGCTCTCTCTTCCTGTGTTTAGTGAGGATCCGCCTCCACTGCCACGCAGGAAGAGATGCAACTCAAAGGAGGCGTATCTGGACCACAGGACATTTCTGCCCTGAGGAGACGTTTGGTTTATGCATTACTTTAATATCTGTTACCTGGGAGAGAGCTTTCTGCTGAAGGGGTGATCCTGTCAGCAGGTGGGGATCGGGTTGGTACCGCTCCGGTTTATAGAACCTTTGTGCACTGAAATGCTTCTTGAAAATGATTTCATGCCTTTTAGGGGGATTTTTAATATTATTATTTTTTTCAAATTTTTAGAGGTTGATTCAGAAGTGTGAACTGTTGTTACCAAGAGTCAAACACAACAAAGCCTCCGAAAGTTTTGTTTAAAAAAAAAGAATGTGTTTACATTATGCATCAGTCATGTGACTCTCCCCAGCCGGTACGTTCATGGGTGTCACCCTGCAGCCCCACCCATCCTTATCATGAAGCCTCTGGGACTTTGTTCTGCTCAGCACTCACCCCACTAGTGTAAATAATTTATGCTGTACAGTATTTATTCATTTGAATTAACGTTTGGATTTCTTTCATTTTTTTTTGTAGTTTTAGCAGACCGTGGCACGTTTTTTCAGAATATGTGGTTTGCTAAAGTTATGGCATTAAATGTAAGCTGCAATTTCAAACATCGCAAATAATGAACCTTGGATCCGACTGCACTTTGTCCTGTGGGTCATTTATTTCAGCCTTTGTTTCTCTCTGAAGGCCTTCATTCGTAGAAAGAATAATTGGTAACTAATAAGCAGAAAGTCAGGAGGCGTTTAGAAAAAGAGGGGGTTTCATAATTTTTTCACAAAACTTAATGTTCGCGTCTCTCCTGTACTGGAAAGGTAAGCATGTTATGCTTCTGTCAGAGGGGCTTATAGGGTCACCGTTGTGTGTCGGGACATAATGGACAATATCACATCTCAGCAAACACTGCACAGAAATCAGTTAATACTCTTGGGATACAAATGTTTGCTCCTTAAAACTGGTTTCTTCAGTTTCCTTATTTTTATATTTTAGTGCACTTGGACCCAAATTTTCTGGTTTTTATTTTGATCTTTTTTTTTTCCAGACATTTAACTATAATGTTCAAATTATTGACTGAAACTAATTGTCATTAATATGAGCAAAACTAAATTTATCTTGTCAGGAAACGGTGAAATAGACACACAAGTGCTCTGTTAAAGTACCTGTGCGTCTATTTTCATAGATAATGTTGATATTGAGAGGTTTCTGAAGAAACATTTCTGGGTGTGACACTGGACCGCAAAATCTGCTGGAAACCTCAGATTAGTTTTCTAAGAGCAGAGCTGGCAAAGAGAGTAAATGTTCTGTGGCGAAACCAAACACACTGCACATTCTGTATTCTTTGTTAAAGCCTCTTCCAACCATCATGTACTCAACAAAAGAGAGCGATCGGGATCGTACACATTAAAAAGCTCTGCTTTTAAAAGCCGTGTGCACTGAAGTTTTCTGGATCTGCTCAACCTTAAAACATGTTCAAGGCAAAAATAAAATATTACTGCCGGCCAAAGTTCAAATGAAAGTATTGACAGGAAGGCAGATTATAATAAAGTAAGAAAAGAATAGGATTTTAAAAAACAATACTGTGTCGGTACAACAAAGAGGAGAATGTGTGTGGCTTGATTTATGGAACAGGTTGGTGCAGGGTTGAAGCAAAGCAAATACTAGAAATAAATGAAAAATATATATATACAAAAAATGATTCCATTATTGGGACGTATGTAGAAGCGGGAGGGCGGTGTTAATGGTTCCTTATTTTTATTTGCCTTATTATACACTTTGTGGATAATTTAGGTTGTTAACTCAATTTGTGATATTAGTCATTTGGAATAGTTGTCTGTGTATTTGTAAGTGGCTGTAAATACATTTGGAAGTTGTGAATTAAGTTTAAGTTAAGAGAGAAGAAGTGAGAAAGTGGTAGGGAAATTTAAGCTTTACTTTTACCCACTCCATTTGGGATAATAGTTATTCTTGTTTTCTCTTGTTAATTTTTTATTTATGTTCAAAATAAATTAATCCACTGAAGTCTCATAAATTTTATTTAGTTTTACAGCAATATAAAAACATTTCTAGGGGGGGGGGCATGATGTTTAATGCTGGCATTTTATGCTGACTAAAAAGTTTCCTTCCGCATTAAGCTCAGTCGTGTGACGTCATCACTCGGCCCCTCCTCCATTAAAACGTCCTAAACTCATGTCTTTCTTCTCTTAAGTACACATGTGCTGAGGGAACCTACAGACGTCACGCTTGTTTGAATCTCCACCCTCATTTCTTAACTTTATAGATGATGAGTGCATCTTTAGAGGAGAGCAGTGTGGCGCTACGCTACCGCCTGGTGGCGCTGTTGAAATCCATAATTTTCCGCATTGCTTGTGCTGTAAAAATGGCGTCGGCACTCAGAAACGCTGGCAGCACCCTGCGCCTTGTGCCCAAACCTAAGAAGGTGAGTGATGCATTCACGGCTATTTGTGCGGGGCGTAAATCACAGCTCTAATGTCAGAAGTGAGGGGGACACCCGGGAAGCAGACCCCCTTCTGCCTCGCCCGGATTGCTGTCGTAGTGGCGCCCTTCTTGTGTGTGGGGTCTCAGATCAGCAAGAACTTCCCCGCGCTTCTGGAGGAACACGACATCTTCTTACTCGAGGATGATGAAGACGGAGGTGTGTGGGGGCCTCCTGGTGGGCAGGTACCAAGTTCGGATTACTGCCTTCCACATCCTTTTGGATGTATGTGCAGAAAAGAAATAGAAGCTGTACAGTTAGTGATTTTTCTTCTTCTTCAAAAGTATATAAACTGTGTTCTTTCAGTTTAGGCTTATTAAGAAAGGATAAGATCTTTTAAGCGTTTTAAGACCTTTGGGCGGCACGGGGGCTCAGTGGTTAGCGCTGTTCTCACAGTGAGGAGGTAACGGGTTTGAATCCACATCTGCCGGCCCGTCTACATGTTCTCCCTGTGTCTGTGTGGGTTCTCTCCGGGAACTCCGGCTTCCTCCCACAGTCCAAAAACATGTGACATAGCCACAAAAGTGCCCGTAGGAGTAAGTGTGACTGTAAGTGTGTGGTTGTGTCTACTGCGATGAACTGGTGACTTGTTATCCTGGCACTGGATAAGCAGTAGATAATAATGAAGACAAGATCCTTTATTCTTCATTACAATTACTCACTGCAAGTGAGCGCACCACCACCATGGGCAAATGAACACTCATTAAGTTCACCGATAGTTCCTTTATACCATGATAAAGGGACAACTCAACCAGAATAAAAATCTTATATTTTCCTTCTTAGCGACTCAACTCTTCATGTATCTTTGAGATAGAACAACAATAAAAGACATAATATGAACTATTTGAATTTGACAATGTTCACCAGCTGGTCTCTTGTCATCTCCTTACATATACAGACAGAACTGGTTATTGAACATGGTCAATTAGGTTTTCCAATGTTTTCAGTTGAATGGTCCCTTTAAGAAAATCCCACCAAATCTTAGAATCACAAATAAAGACACAACTAAAAGGTATGTGTATTAAGTGTGTATTTACAGTAAAGGGCAACATCTGTCACATTGGACACACGCAAAGAGGGGTCACGGGTCGGCAGTTAGCAGCACAGTTCACGGGTCATGACCGTGATAGAATTTAGAGAGGAAGTCGGCAGGACGAGCTTCCACACTCTCATGGAAATAACGCATTATATGGGTCTTCTGTTTCCACACGTGGATCGTTTCTTGGAGTTCCATTTTTCCCTAGAGATCAAATAACAAACAATTGGAAAATGTTTCAATACACAGTTTAGTCCTGCTTGACGTAGCAGCCTATGTATTCATTCATCTGGGACATGATTTTAAGATGGAGACGCCGTACTGGACCGCCCATGAAACCGTCTGAAAGACTACAAGAACCTAATAACACCTGCTTTAATTATGAATTAAAAAACATTTACCTTAATGACTAACATGTCAATCACACGGGGGTCAGTGACATGCTTGTTTTTGTCGAACATCTCCCTCACTTTGTCTCTCCCCTGACGTGTTGTGATGTCCAGTTGAAACGTGGACACTGTACCGAAAAAGATAAAAACAAAAATCAATGTCAGCACCACATCAAGTTCATTCAATAACATTTTCTTAATAATTATTATATTACAGTACTAAGACAGTGTTATTCTAACTATCTGCAAAACTCATTATCTTTTGCTCAGGACAATAAGTGAGGTTAATTTAATTCCTTTATATTTTAGGACAACAATGGAGTTCTATGGTCAACAGGATAAACCTTTTCACCGAAAACGTTATTTTTGGCTTTAGATCAGTGGTTCTTAACCAGGGTTCG
>VRLP01005639.1:0-34987 GCA_009660295.1 Lophius piscatorius
ATGTGGATAACTGAGTGATTATGTGGATAACTGAGTGATCATGTGGATAACTGAGTGATTATGTGGATAACTGAGTGATCATGTGGATAACAGTGATCATGTGGATAACTGAGTGATTATGTGGATAACAGTGATCATGTGGATAACTGAGTGATCATGTGGATAACTGAGTGATTATGTGGATAACTGAGTGATTATGTGGATAACTGAGTGATCGTGTGGATAACTGAGTGATCATGTGGGTAATTGAGTGATCATGTGGATAACTGAGTGATTATGTGGATAACAGTGATCATGTGGATAACTGAGTGATCATGTGGATAACTGAGTGATTACGTATTAATAATTAATAAATATTACGTATTGATTAATATTGTCAAACTCCATTTGTAGGGCCACTAAAGGTTTCGACCTTCTACTACGGACACAGGGTTTGATAAATGGACATGCAAAGGATTAATCTACATATCACAAGTGTTCAAAGGTCAAACTACAAAGTCATTTTAACAACTTTTGCAGGAATTCAGATTACCAGAAAACCCCTTTTATAAAGTCTCCCAGCTACGGCATAATCTTTAGAAACATACGGAGGGGGAAGATATCTGTGAAGAACCGGCCCCCATAGAGGAACTTTTGATGCCCTCCGCGGAGGAGGAGTCAAATAAGAGATGATATTACAGCAGGAGTAATAATAATACAGATGTTAAAGAAAGATGGGAGCAGGAAGTAAACATCCCAATAACAGATGAAGAGTGAAAGTAACCGTCTCAAGCAGAACACAAAGGAACTAACTCCTCCTGTCAGATCAAAATACAGGGTGCGGAATCCAAGATCCAATCTTCCGATACTCCAAGATCCAGGATTTTGGAGTATTTGAAGTTTGTTCAAAAAGATTCTGGGCTTCAACTTCAATCTGGACCCGAGACTTTACATATCGGGTTTCCTCCCCGACACAAGTCTAAATGGAGACTATACCAAAACTGCTTTCAACTACTACGAAAATGATAAAGTTTTCCTGGCTGAAACCGCCAGCTTCCGACATGAAGCAAAATAAACCTTAAATCGGAGGAAGGTGTCTCTCCTACCTTGGAGCATGCAGCGGTAGGCTGACTCAGAGATGGCGTAGATGTGCGGCGGCATCTCGTGCCTCTTCTTCCCTCGGTACATCTCAATGATGTTCTCTGAGTAGATGGGCAGGTTCTTGTAGGGGTTAATGACCACACAGAACAGGCCCGAGTACGTCTGCAATCAAACACAAGGACACAAAAAAAGATGGGAATTTAATGACATGGAGGGAATAATAGAGAAGCGGTGTGGGAAGATCAGAATCTCCATCCTTCTGTAAACACACAGATTAAACTTAAAACCCAGAATTGGAAGCAGATATGAGGAGAAGATGTCAAGCAGTAATGCCTGTTAGGTTAGGGGATAATGGAAAAAGCATGTTTCTACTGTTTTCAGTGATGGAGCCTGGCTTCTATCAGTGAGGCAGAACCTGTCGTGACCCACGGTTCAGGAGATGACATCATCAGAGCAGGAATGCAGCACAGCGACAGACGCAGGGCAGACCCGGCCAATCCAACACTGTTGTTTCCCGTCAAGTCCCAATGAGACCCAAGTACTGCGAAATGTGGACAAAGACTGTCCGAAAGTATTTTTAGGCCCCGGAGAGTTTGTGTGTGTGTGATATGAACACTTCTCAGCAAGGCTTCAGGCTCAAACAACCAGGTCGCGACGCAGTCAGGGGTGAGCAAGGGGCCCGATAAGGGCGGTGGCCCCCTCTGCATTCTGCAGATGTTAGAGGGGCTTTGCATGTCACCTACAGAAAGGACTAGAAGAAATGTTTCCCACGCCGGCAGGTTATGCTGCTGCTAGAGGCCCAGTGTAACACACCGCTCCTCCGACCTCACCGACCTCTAGGGTACGTCCTTAGTAAGTGTGTACAGCTACAGGCAAAAGTATTCAAATATACCCAATATGTACTTGTATGTACTTACTAAGTATGATCTTAACCCTTTAATGTCCTGCTCAACTGTTTGGTTGAGCTCATTTTCAGCCTCAATTTCTCACTGAAGAATGTGACTGAACCTGTTTATAATGTGACCCAGTGGTAGCATGTATATGCGTAAGAGTAAGGGGTCCCGGACCGAGCCCTGGGGGACACCACAGGTCAAGAGGGTCACAGAGGAGGAGGCATTAACCATGGCCGTAGAAAGTCCTGTTTGATAAGTCGGATTTATTTAGGTATATTAAAGTAAACAGAATTATGTTACCCGATTCCACTAGGGGAAAAAAAAATTGTAATAAAGGTCACATTGTTTTCTAAAAACATACTTTACCAAAATTTTGAGCTAATCTGATAAAAATTGACTATAATCCATGAAAAACCACCAAACCTTGATCAATTTATTTGTCATTTTATGGTAAATTTAGGGGTTTCTTTGATGTTAGATTTATTTAAATGCCCCAAATAAAAAAAATGATTTGCAAAGAAATAATAACTAAGTTTATTTGTTCATGTTGAGGACATTTATGGGTTAAAGGACAGTTACAGGCAGAAGTATACGAATACATCCACCTGTACTTACTAAATATGAGTTTCACGAAAGCCACATGCTAACATATATACGAATACCTGCAGCACGTTCTTACCAAATGTGAATTTGAAATACAGAAAACACACGAGCGAAATTAAATACATGGAGCTTGGATCTGTCAGAAGAGTGGCGGGGAGCCACAACGATATTAATGCGATGCAGAACTGAAGCTGAGAACCCGTCAGGACGACGGTAACAGCTCGGTTTGAATCCTCGGCCGCTTAGAGCAGCTGCGATTACTAGAAGTGAAAATAAGCCGAGAGAAGTAAAACGGAGGAGGGAGTGGAAGGAGAGTACAACAGACAGAAAATGAGGAGGGCTGCATTGATGCCGCTGACAGGGCTCCCCCGGGTCCGGTCCAGTTGAGAAGCAGAGTTGTAACAGACAGAAGAGAGAACCATGGAAATTGGTTCTGACCCGAGGGAAGGAGAGACAGAGGCTTTGTTGAAATTCAAACGCACCACTCTCCTTTTCAAGGCTAATGAAAAATGTATACCGCCTTATCTGAAAGCCGAGGCGGCTATAAATACGTGGTGTCTTTTCTCCAGTGCTGGAGCTGAGACAACGGCGGAGGTCAGACGGAGATACCTGGACTGAAGCTTCAACAGGGCAGTCCACAGGCAGGGAAGTGGAATGTTCTGCAGCTTGCATCCTTCATGTGGTTAAAGCTGTATGGACACACGTCGGTCTTAAAAAGTCTTTTGTCCTTCTGTTTTTCCTGAATTAAGTCTGAGCCCTGAAATGTTGCATCGCCAATAAAGTTTTCCTTGAAAGAAGACGAACTGTAATGGAGCCAGTCCTCTCTCATTCTGACAATCCCTCAAGGAATAAAGAGAACAGTCTGGACCTCTTTTTTTTTTTTTTTTGAAAGTGCATTGAGATAACATTTGTTTAATCTCAAATGAATATTCACTTATAGTGAATATTCTGGCAGGTGACAGCAGTACATGGAGTACGTGTGTACTACTGCTGTTGGTAGCCAGGAGGACGAAGGTCTAACTCAACACGGCCTGAAAGCCAACATGTCCGGCCCAGTCAAGGAAAGACAAGGTGATATTTGCACTGTGAAACCGGATCCAGGGGTTGGGACGCGGCGGCCTAGTAACAGCTGAGCAACACACCGCTGACAGCAGACACAACAGCCGAGTCCGTCTGCCATGTCTGATCAGTCAGGCGGCGCCGCGGCTCTCCACTGCTTCTGTGTGCAGACGCAACTTCATGGTCGTTGATCCGTCTACAGTAGAGGAGACCGTGACCGTTCCCATGTTGGCACTTTTGCCAATTCAAGGTCATTATTGAGGTCATCAAGGTCAACTGATTTTGTGACAAAGCTAGCAAATACTTCAGACAAGGATTTTGAAATTTGGATCTAGACTCTGAGATGTATCGTATCAAATGTTGAAAATGGTCTCTGAACTTTAGGAGGGATAGATACGATCTGTTAAACTGGAGTCAGTAAATAACCCTCCTCCTCTTCTCCATTTTGAAATGTGCAGTAGAATATAGCCGCACTGGAAATAATCTATGCATTCTTTCTTTTACACCATTATAAGGACATATTATAGAGAGAGAGAGAGAGAGAGAGAGGTAGATAGATAGATAGATAGATAGATAGATAGATAGATAGATAGATAGATAGATAGATAGATAGATAGATAGATAGATAGATAGAGAGAGAGATAGAACGATAGATAGAACGATAGAACGATAGATACAACGATAGAACGATAGAACGATAGAACGATAGATAGATAGATAAATGGATAGATGGATGGATGGATGGATGGATGGATGGACGGACGGACGGAGAGATAGATAGATAGATAGATAGATAGATAAACATATATATGTACAAAAGTCCGATCTCCAATGACTTATATAAATATGAATAAAGATAGTCCAGTTGCAGATGTGCAGTAGTATTCCAGGTATATATTGTATTAAGGTATGTATTTGTAGTTTGTTTTACACGTGAGCTCCTCATCTTACCAGGCTGCTAGACATTATTTATATACAACTAATTCATCCATTCATTATTGCCTACATTGCTTTAATGGCATCTCCACGACGAGCGGATCAGTTCATCCATCACAATATGTTAAAGTTGGAAAGAGAAGTAAGAGGACATTAAATAATACAGTGTCTCAGATAGAGGACACTTTCAAGACGGGTCACAAACTAAAAATGATTTCTCACTTCTTTCAGGGCAAACCTGGAGTCTGTTAACAACGCAGCATGTTTATATTCACTCAGTCCTCATACTAATGTACGCTGCTGTTTGTCAGAACCATGATCACGTGCACAGCAAAAGAATCTATTATATGACTTAACCATAATCTGTTGAAGAGGGCTCGATCGTTTTTGTGCAGGTTTTTGTGTTTTTTTCCGCTGATGCGTTTTCTGAAACCCTGCAGTAAATCCAACACTGAAGAAAGGAACATCGCTTCAGTGGGACAATGGGAACAGTTAAGCTTGCAAACATCTCCCGTTGGAAACACAGAACAACTCTTAATGTCGGACAAAAAAAATAAGGCTGTGAGAAGTATGGTCTGGTCAAGACTGAATAAAGGACAGACTCAGTGAGGCAGAGAGGAAGAGCGAGGGAGGACAGGACAGACTCTGAGCAGCGGCGGGGCTGAAGTGGGCGGCAGGAGGCCGACAAACGGACGATCTTTTGCCACAGAAGAATGCTGAGGCTTTCTGACAGCTGAGGCTTATCTAACGGCACAATGGCCCGCTTGTGGCTCCGCTGGTGTGGAGCGTTTTGGTTCAGCTGTGACTCACCGCCTCACAGATAGAAAGCTGCTCCAGTAACTGAGTGGTTTAAAACAGGTTGACTGACTTCACGGAGACGCGGCTGTCAGACGGGAACCGGGCCATGGACGGAACCAGAAGAAGACAGAATGAACTCGGAGAACACGGTCCTAGAAACACGGTCCAACTTTGATGAAATCGGCAATCGGCTGATCGGCATATCGGCCTCACTTGAAAAAAAGTAAACCAGAAAACACAAAACTCGCAATTTGTAACACCAGTAATGACAAAAAAAAAAATCTCTTCAACCCCGAAAAGGAACTTAACCACACACTTCAAATTTAATCACCCAGGATCAAAGCAAGTTAAGAAGCTAACATTAGCAGAGCGGCTAAGGCTAGCGGGAGCTCAGAGCTAGCCCCGAGCTAGCTGTATGTATGTATATATGCTGTAATTTATAGTTTTAAAACGTGAGGGCAAAAGAAAGCCGCGGCGGAACTTAATAACAAACTTCAAATGTAATCAACCGGAGAACAGGAAGTTGAGAAGCTAACCTTAGCAGAGCGGCTAAAGCTAGCGGGAGCTCAGAGCCAGCCGCAAGCCATGAAGTCTTTGAACAAAGCCAACATATAATATATAATGGACTGAAGTACAAAGTTTTATTTTCACTTCAAAACGTCATACAGTTGGTTTAAGAAACTCGTGGCTGGTTCTTTAATTTCAACAGGTCAGAATACTTACACGTTACACATGGCCGACCCGCTGTGTCTTCCACTGTAATCCTCCAAAATAAGACCACTTAAAATACATTACTCATTATGATTCTTAAACCTTAAAGGAATAAAAATCAGAATCGGCGAAAATCGGTATCGGCCGATCAGACTCTATCAAAATCTGTGATCGGCTAAGAACTAACCTCGAAACACGTGTGAAAAACTATTACCGCTAGCAGACTTTTACCAATGACACCAATATGTTGCAGGTTGTTGAAGTGAAAATATGTCTGACTTTTGTTAATAAATGACATTCCTGTGGGTTTGTGTGTGCTTCTTATAAGAGGGAACCCAACGGGAAAATTCTCTTCCTGATAGAAAACCAAAACATCCAGACATATGTTTTCAATTGGTCTTAGCCACGGGGCAAATTAACAAGCTCGAAAGTCAACGCTGAAGCACTCAAGAGTAGAAACCGAGGAATGTCGATTCAAAGCACACAGAAAACTGATAACAGAACCTTTACTGAGGTTTCTGGGTGCTGAAGGCCACTGGTGACGTTTGATCCCGATGTGTGTTTAAACTATATCTATGTCAAACCGGAGTCTCTCCGGTGATAGCCAACCCACATTCTATTCCTGGAAAACATGTCACTAAATGGGTCAAAATCTCAAGTAGAACATCACAGAACAGTCAAAGAGCAACATGGTGAACCACCGCAGCCTCTGGCTGGGACCAACTCAGAGATGTGGGGCATTTAATTAGGAGCTTGACAAGAAAATCACTTAAACGTGTACTTGTTTGGGTTGCAAACGACTGATTTTACAACTGATCCAAACTTCTTGGTCCGGTGCAGCTACCGTATAAAGATGCGAGGGTGAAGTCTAGGTGACCAAATCGTTTCCTGTTGACGTGCATTTTAAAAAATATAAAAATATATATATATTTAACACGGTGGGAGGGCCACAGATAACAGAGGTAGGTCAGTCCGTGTCTGCGATCAAACAAGGTCCGATAATAAGAGCAGAGAGCAGGACCGTCAAAAAAACGTCAGGAAAAAACCTCGAGCCTCCAGGGAAAGAGAAGGTTCAGTGGATGAAAAGAGTCCGTAGTGTCACTCATCAAACTTCATCATCAAAATTCATTAAAACCATCAGAGCGTCTACCAGAACATTCTTTGTCACCTGGAAGACATTTATTTCCTTTATAGCAGCGACCATCATGTAAGTAATAAGTAATACCAGTGTGTGTTTCTCATAATTCTCTTTATTATCTGTATTTACCTCTTTGTGTTTGTGTATGTAACGCTAACAAATGGACATGCCAGAATGTTTAGATGTTATTTATTTGTTTAAATGTTTTTCCCCAATCTGCCAGAATGTTGACATGCTGGTGGTCTAGTGCTGGGGGGGGGGGGTTGAATGTTAAATGTTCCCTGTTTGCGTTGTGTGTCTTTATTATGTATTTGTAAATTTTAAAAAAGACCTTGAACCCATAAAAACATGAGAGACGTTGGATGTTGAGCTTCTTCTTCAGAGACAGGTTAAAAAGTGAGGAGGAGTGTGCATTTAAGAAGAAACAGTTTTCAGAGTTACAGCTGTGGAGGGAGATTCAGATTCAGAGAGATTCCCTCCACAGCTGTGGACCCAGTGGATCTGTCAGTTTTCAGGTTAATCATTCTCAGCGGAGGCACCGATTGCAAATTTCTCGGCCGATTTTTATAAAGTCCGACCGGTCGATTCCAATTTTTTTCCTTTAGAGTTCAAAAATCATGTGAAATGTATTTTAAGTGCTCCTATTTTGAAGGGTTACAGTGAAAGTGACTGAGCTGGTCGGCCATGTTTGATGTGTTTGTATTCGGACCTGTTGAAATGAATCTACCCTCCATCCTTAAACCACTTGTCTGACATTTCCAAGTGAAAACAAAACTTTGTACGCCTCGTTCAGTCCGTTATATGTTGGCTCTGTTCTGCTCATTTGAACAAAGTAAGGCTCCCGGCGCCGATGGATGGGTGCGCCTCTAATCCTCAGTGTGGGGAGCACGGTTAGAAAAACGCAGACAGTATCTGAAGGGTGCGGGTGGAACTCACTCACATATATGAGGCCGGAGTAGTAGCGGTCCTTCAGGTTGTACAGCACAGACGCCTCGTTCAGACAGGTGAGCTCCGCCATGTCTTCCACTTTGCTGAACTTGGGCGGGTTCATCTTCTGGATGTCGTCCTTGTTGATCGTTGCCTTCTTGCCATTCTCAGCCAGCTCGACCAGCACCTCTTCCCCTCGCTCTTCATTGATGCTGGCCGCCTCAAAGCCGTGCCGCTCTGAAGGTATCCACACCAGTTTCTTGGCCGTCCAGTCCGCCTGCGTGGCTGGGTTGTAAACCACAGCCCGGTCCACAAACAGGTACCGCTCTGGGTCCTCCTGCCCGCTCCGATGAGACATCTTACCTTGGGTTTACCAGAGCAACGAGGCCACCTACAACGAGACAGGGTGACAGGAATTGGTACCTTGACACTTTGAACATCAGAAACAGAATCCTCCCCTCTAAAAAGTCTGAATGTTCTCACTCGAGAAAAAACATCAGGCCCAAATCGGTTTGTTCTGCTCATAAACGAATTAGCGCTGATTTGTTTCATGAGAGTGTAAAAAGCACACTCCACCGTGGAATCAGATCTTTTCAAATCTGATTCGGGCCACTTGCATACATGGTCCTAGATCAGACACGTCTCTGATTCCTGCTGATGGGGACGCGGTGTAAACAGCCGGATCAGAATTAATCTGGCTTCCGTCCCATCTTTCTCCTAAAAGCCTAAAATGATGAAAGACTGATGCCCCGCAGTAAACAACACCACATCTGTTGTATGCGTTACCATTTCACTACTTTTTTATTAACTTTGATTATGAACCGGTATACCTTTGTTATTTTGTGCCATTAAAAATCATCAAAAAGATCAATTATGGGGCAAGAAATCAGATTTTATCATCTTCCAACCGTTTTTTACAGATGAAAACATCCTTTTTAACTAATGACGTCCCTAAAAGTTCATTTCCAGCTTTGTTTGTTTGTCCCAGAAGGAAAATGTCACAGTTCCAACGCTTTTATCACATGACCTGTTTTATATTTGACAGGTCCTGACCACACGTTCTGAATACATTTGTATAATATATACGTTTATTTAGTTAAAAAGTATTGTTGTGTTTACATGCCGTGAATCCAAATCAATAGTTTGACATAAAAAAAGTAAGGGAATTTGTTTTGTTTAAACGCTGAGAACAAACATGTTATTATATACTTTTATTCTTTTGCATTGTTGTGTACACAACAGAGGATAAGATTTTTAAATCACAAACAGACTGACGGTATTTGTGCAGATATTTCCTTTTTTTTAATATTATTATATCCCCAAAAAGTCTGGGATGATATGGAATGGCCGCCGATTGATCGTGTTAATGCGATAACTCAAAAACGTTTACATGGATCATTTTCAAACGTTATACCCAACTAGACTTCAGCGGGAGGAAGAACTGGATTGATATTTCCAACACATGGGATTTTGGATGGGCTTGGGGGGCTTCATTAGCGAGATGAACTTTTTGGGATGTAAAAAAAGTAACCAGAGTTGTTTACACATAACTTCCTAACGGTTGGTCTGATTTAGACCAAATTTGGAGACTTGGTCCACTTGAAGAGAGCTGTCTTGTATATATATCACATTGCATTCTCTTCCTCTGATTCTTCTTTGGACTGTTCCCTTTAGGGGTCGCCATAACGCATCATCTGATTCAATCTTCCCCTGACCACTGCATCAACCAACTGCATGTCCTCTCACACCACATCCAGAAACCGCCTCTTTGGTCTCCTCTTGCATGGCAGCTCCATCTCCAGCATCCTTCTACCATTTGATCCACTATCCCTCCCCTTCACGGGTCAGAACCATCTCAATCAGTCTTCTAATAGTTACTATTTCACTCCCTTGTGGGAAGTTTTTCCAAAAAAATAATAAAAACACTGTTTTCGAACCTAACTCCACATTTAATTTGAGGAGTTCAAGCAGAGGGTTTTGCTTGTACAACGCAGGGCATTTGGGGGGTATTTTAGGCGACATAACATTGCTGTGAGGGATGAAGTGTAGGCCCGGTTTAAAGAAATGGATCTGCAATTTGGACAAAACTTAAGTCTCATCAGGTGTGATGAGCGCAGGGCAGGACATTGATTGATCTTAAAGCATGAACAGATCTGCACAGAATTATAAATGTGTAATCAGCCTATGACGTCATGAACAGTCTGATCCGTCGGTGAGTGGAGGAACTTTGAGGACCCTGTGCGGAGGGGACGAGCATCTCTGCAGAACTAGTGCGCAGACTGCGGAGGCTCCGCTGCTCCCGCGGCAAACACGGCTGAGAGGACCAGACATGTTGTTGTAAAGAAAAATAAGCCCGTGATAATAAACAGCCGCTGAGGCTTTCCTGCAGATGGAGGGAACAGATGGAATGACTGGGCATTGGCCATTCTCCAGAGGAACCAGCACACAACCAGTCGGGACCAGCAGGCTGCTACGTCACAGCTCTCGGCTAGTATCCGCGCTAATGAACTCCCGGTTGGGATGAAATAGGGAGATTTACCTGGATATGTGATCAGATGATTGACGGTATTAGCCAGAAGTGCTGGGATCCACTTAACCGGTTAAAGTTAGCACTGATTAAACTGAGCTAGCAAAACGTTTACGCAGACTTTATTTACCCCAGTTAAACGTGTCAGTCCACATTAAAGTAAATTAAAATAACATCCAGAGACATATTAAGTTCCCATCCTCCATCCTCGAGCCTTCTCCGTTAGTCCGCACTGGCGCGCGCCCTCCTCCTCCTCCCCGGTGAGCTCGCGCCTTATAATGGCTGACTTACCTGCTGGAGAAATGAAGCAGCAGCAGTCAGATCCTGATCACCGAGCTGTCCAAGTTCCCCCCGTACGCGACTGGAGGCTACACACAATTGAGATGCAGGCATGTATGTGGGCTCCGGTCTGCACCGCAGGCAGCGCTGCCTCCCCGCCGAGGCCCCTCCTAACGGGCAAGACCGGACCGCCTCCGCCGGACAGCGCGCACTTAGAGAGGTGGCCCCAGCTGACGGCGACGCCACCTGACGTAAGATGGTGCACCTGAGCGCGGACGTGGGCTGCGTGAGCTGAAAGGGATTGTCTGAAGTCACGAACGAGCACACAGGAAAGCCCCGTATGACGTCATCAGGCGATGGAGAGCTGAGAGTGGATCTATACCACACAGATCTATGCGGCACCCACACCCACTGGACCTCCCCCCCCCCCCCCCCCCCCCCCCCCCCCCCCCCCCCCCCCCCCCCCCCCCCCCCTCTCAGCCGGACTTTACCCCCCCTCTCCATCATTGGCTGGAATGAACCAACCCTCCAGTTTGATGTAAATTAATGACATGCATGGGAGAAATGACGGAGATGGCACTTTTTTTAAATCCTTTATTAAACTACAGATAACTTCCAGTATGAAAGTTCGATATTCCTGTAAAAACTCGCAGATCTTCCTTCTAAACAAAACATCATTTTCTGGAAACAAACTGGGAAATTTGATTGCGCCGCTAGTAAATCGATTCATGCTGATGTGGACAGACTATGTCGTGTCAACACGATAATGGTTTAAACATCTATTTCTTGGCGTTGATAGGACAAACGCACATCACATCACGTGACCAGGAGCCCTGGAAATAAAAGAGTTTTTAATCAAGAGAACGGTATCCTCATTCCAGGTGTTAACACCTTTTTACATTATTACTGTCATACATTCCAGGTAACCATCCAAATCATATTAAACTTTAATGTCCTCGCCAAAAAAAACAAAAGCATGGACTTTTTTTGTTGTTGCATATTTTAATTCTTCAGGTGCATTTATTAATTGAATATCTTAGACATTCTAAATTTACCTTGAAATGTCAAATTATTCGGTCAAGCATGTTTTTAAGCTGTAAAAAATATGACTCATGATGAAATTTTGTATTTTCATGGAAAACCTCTTGGTAAAGCATATTTTTTTAAAAACAACTAAACTATTTGGCCTATAATAGACTTTGTATCAAATAACGTAATAACATAATAATATGCTCAACGGAAACAACTGAGCAGGTTATTAATGGGTTAATATATGTAAAGATTGAGTTGCACACTTTTTTTTAAGTCTAAACTGGGTTTGTTTCATCTTGATTTCTAGAAACTAATGTTTATTTATAATAAATTAAATTTCCCAGTACCTTCCCAAACCGTGTTAACCCTTACCATTAGACAACATATGACCAGATACCTCCTCTAATAATTAAAAATAACTTCCAGTATTTCATTCATAAAAGCAATTTTAAGTATTATACGGTCAATACGTTACACTGGACAATTTTACAGCCACGAATCCCAATCCTGTATGGTGGCGCTGTCCTGCACAGGCAACAGAACTCGTATTTGTAACCATAAACATTCAGTACATTAACATTCAGATGAGTATCCTGTACATATATTTACTTTGGCACACCTTTATTTATTATCCCTAGTTGACACAATTCATCCCGGCTTTTTTCTATTTTTCTCCATGATGTGACTTTTTACTTTCTTTTGTGGTTTTTACCTAACAAATAACGGTATGCAGCTTTCTCCCACTAAAACCTCATATTTGAAGGAATAATTCCCCTGCTGCAAACTCTGACACCCCCTCTAGTGCCTGGAAGAATAATCAGGAATAAAACTAACGCCATCTTGCGTAACCCCACCACAAACACAAGGATCGGGTTTTATTCTGGCACATTTATTACATATGGAAAAAAGTCGGAGCGGAATCCTGTTTTCTGAAATGAAAGAGTTTGTTTCCACACAAACGGCTGGAAAACGTGATGTTTGAATAATCAGGTTACAGGAGAAAAAACACAGAGGCCTCCAATGTTGAAGGTCAGTCCAATCTTATTCATGTTGGAGGATTCAGTGTCCCCCTCTCCAGGCTGCGCCACCCCTCTTCTTCATCCCGCCTCGTCCTCCTCCCCCACCTCCCGCTCCTCCTTTAACTTTCTTCCTCACTCCACTTGCTTGTTCTGTGTCATCCTCATCTCCGTTTCCTCCTCCTTTGGGTCTTCTCCTTTTCTCCCCCTGCTCATTCATTTCCTGAGACAGACAAATGAACCACATTTGTTTCACAACGTCAGGATTTCTTTTCCAAACATGACATAATAATGATAGAAACTTTATTTATCTCCACTGGTTCTTTCAAACCCTCGTCCTGAACCGTTTCTTTGAGATGCCCCGTCAGAAGGACCTGCGGAGGCTTTCATCAGCGTTCCGATATATTCCAAACGTTTATTCATATTCATTGTGAAAATTGGAGTGAACAGGACAACACACAACTGTATTTACTAAGTGTGTGTATGTGTGTGTGTATGTGAGAGCTTTTCTCCCTGTGTCATGATGCAGGCGTGGATGATGTTTGGGTGGATTGTTCAACACTGAACCTTGACTTATACATATTAGATGCTGGTAACGCGACACGTTTGGACTTCTTCCTTCTTTACCAAAAACAGATATTTTGAAATTACGCGAGACGCCATGTTAGCAGCCCTCACACCAGGTCAGGAGAACCTTCAGCAGGAGACTGAGACCCCGTAGGACCACCTCAGAACATTACAGGAAGTCTGTCCTCTCAACGGCCATTAAACTATGTAACTCCTCCCCCTTTTGCCGGATGGACAGCTGAAAAATCGGATCATAACCCCAACGGTATGTGCGATAATCCTTCTTTTACTTCCATCGTCATGAGAAACATCAAAAAGACATCGTCTTCGTTCAGGCGAAGATGATATTCTACACTGAATATAATCCAGTGGTATGAAGAACCATTACATTTACTAGTATTTAGAATATTACATACTCCAGTGTCTTACTGTATTTTATGTGCAATATTACTGCTATCAACAGTATTATTATTATTATTATTAAGTGCAATAATAGTAGTCATTATCATACTGTTATTCATCTTCCCCGGTTTATATTTTTACAGTATTTTCAGTATATTAATAGGCACTGGTTTATATTTTCACAGTATTATCATCATGTGATCATTATCATACCGTTATTAATAGACACTGATTTATATTTTTACAGTATTATTATCATCATCATGTGATCATTATTATACTGTTATTTAAAGGCACTGTTGTATATTAATACAGTATTTTATCATGTGATCATTATCATACTGTTATTCATAGGTACTTTTTTATATTTTTACAGTACTATTATCATGTGATCATTATCATACTGTTATTCACAGGCACTGGTTTATATTTTTACAGTATAATTATCGTGTGACCATTATCACACTGTTATTTATAGGCCCTTGTTTGAATTTACCTCTTAAACCCTTTATTTGTTATATGGTCACTCATATTTATATACTGTTCTGTTTTTACGGCTGATGTTTTACTTTGATATTTACAATCGCCCGTCCCCAAAACATTTTTCAAACTTTATAAAAGTAGAGTTAACATCCTAACGTAATTCATTTAAAGGACCCCTCGAAAATCGTTGGGCTCGTTGAGTCTCTTGTGCTTCAAGGACGTTTGAAAAGCGAGAAGGTTTTTTTCCAGTTTTGAAATTCAGCCCATGGAGAGATGAGAGGGAGAGAGAGACGGACAGAGGACAGATGGAGAGACATGTGCCAGACATGACAGAGTGACAAGCCCCTCATCAGTGGACAGATCGGGGGGGGGGGTAAGAACTCCGCCTTTGGACAGCCGGCTTACGTCTGTATGAGACAGGAAGTGCGTGGTTTTCGCCCCCGTGTCAGTGCACAGCTGCTCCAGTGTGCCGCCTTTCATAAAGTTCACAGCGTGGAGAACATCCGTCGGTTCTGTGGCCAGGTCCACAAGTATCCCTTACCACGTGGACATGATTCCAAACGATGTCCCCACCTTTGACCCGTCTCTCAGCTCCGCCGTTTCTGCCCGTCACATTCACCCGTTAGGCCTTTCCAGAGGGTGGCTCCCGTCCAGCATGCGATCTGTAACCAGGAAGTTGTTCGATACGTGGAATATTTGTTCCTGCGTTGATCCGGTGGGAAAAGCCGAGCAACAAGTCCTCCAAAAACGAATTTCCCCACACGTATCTTACACAACAAAGATGTCGGTGAAACCCCCCGCGGCTGGAAATAAGCTGCTCCTCAGGCTCGTCTGAGATATCACGTATTCTTCGGTAATTGCGTTGTTCCTCACGGAGACGTGTTTCGGTTGTTCCCCTGACCTCTCCTCTACGTCCGTGTCCACCCTGTCGATGGCAGCAGGGCGAATTCATTTTTCTGCAACACAGTGGGCCCCTCTTCCCGGCGCGTTTCCTCCGTGGCGAGAACCCACACCTGAGGAGGTTTACCTGCGAACTCCTGGTGTTTCCAGAATGTCTTTTAAATTTGGTTGGGTAAGAAGTTTGGACCTTTTTTTTGCTGCAGGCCGGACAATTCGCCTCCTCCGGGACGATATTGGGCTGTTCTTCATTATCTGGTATCTGGTCTGATTTATGATGTTCACGCTAATGGAGCATGGCTGAAAAGTTAGGTTCCTACAGAGATAAGCGGCCCGAGGTGCTGAAAGATCCCGGAATTCTCCCGTCACGGCAGAATAATAGAATCCAGATGAGTCGTTGATGAGCGCCGGTCGAGCTTCAAAACCGTGGAGGCGACGGCTTCAGCCAGCAGTTTTAAGTCAGTAACCATAACGGCAAAAAGATTCTCCTCGCCAGCATCTCTATCCCAACACATTGTTACAGGTGCTTCTATTGTTTTGTCCTTTCCCCACACTCTTGGCCTATACCTTTTGAAGTACCTCGCAGACGTTGGGGGCAGCAGGGGTCGTCGCGTCGGTGAACTCCTGACGTTGTCGAGATGACATTGGACGTTTGAAAAAGATAAAACAGCCGCTGCTCTGTGTTACATGAAATCACTGCTGCTGCAAACCGATGAAGTGTTTAACTGGTGAACCATAAACGACCGTTGGTGGGCGGCGGTAGGTACTGTAATCTGTGTGTTGTAGGAACTGTTTTATGACGTGCCACAAACTTTTTGAGAATGTAGTAGGGACAAAACTAGGATTAGAAATCTCTTCATCTTAATCATCGTTGTCTCTTCCTCACACGGTTACTCCCTTTTGTCGGCCGATGAAAAGCTCAGTATTTCCGTCTCTTCCTAACAGAAGAGATCACGCGGGCCAACATGACTCACCAGCCTAGCAAACCTCTGCGCCTCGCTCACCCGCTCCACCAACATCATGACTTCATCCTCCTGGGTAGGAAAGGCAGGAAGCTTCTTCCCGATCAGACTCTCGATCCGCTGGAAAAGCTCCACATCATATCTAAGAGACGGGAATGGGTCAGTTCACTACAAACAAGTCACTGTTGTCTATTTCTTATCTGCAGAAAGCATAAACACGTTTCATAAAAGGATCTGATCAGATGTGAAGGATCTGATCCACTCCCATACGGTGACATTTGTCATGCTGCAGGATCACAGGAAGCTCTTACTGGGTAACAAAGGTGATGGACTTCCCCGACCGTCCTGCTCGGGCTGTTCGGCCCACTCTGTGGATGTAGTCCTGGGAGGGCGGAAGGATGCAGAGATCCGTTAGAGCCACACGTATTATCACAGACGTGAATGATAGCCGGCTCCTTCCTACCTTAGAGTGGGTGGGGATGTCATAGTTGATGACACAGTCTACGTGAGGAATATCCAACCCTCTGGACGCCACATCGGTCGCCAGCAGCACCGATCGAGCCTTGGACTTGAACTTGTTTAACGATCCCAGACGTTTATTCTAACCAACGGGAGGGGGGGGGAGAGAGAGAGAGAAAACACAGACTGTTTAATACTGGCAGAAAAGCCTCATCAGAAGTTGGAAACCGTATGCAGCTTTTTTAACGGGAGGTGATTACATCATGTGAGTCGCTCCTGTCAGCTTTCAAGGTAGGATTTATGGGGGGTAGAAATCCCCCTGTAACAACAATGTTACAGATGTTTTTTGTTTTTGAGGGTGAAAATGTTCGCTCTGAGGAGCGGCGTGATTGAAGTGATTGTGGGAGCGACAGAGAACCAGTGTTTGAGTCTGAAGATCTCTACCTGACTCATCTGGCCATGAAGAGGGATTGCTGTTATGCCAAGGTTCCTTAACAGCAGCGCCACCCGCTGGGCGTTGTGACATGTGCTGCAGAAAATCATGAAGGAGTTGCCGGCCAGCTCGTTCAGGATGGACACCAGATAACAGTCCTGCCGAAAAAAACAACAACACAACAACGCTAAAGTGTGTTTCATACAAACGCCACAGCTGGATTAAGTGTCAGCGTGGCGTCACTGGACATTAAAACAGAAAATGTGCTTTATACCTTATACTTTGATGGAATGAAGACGTAGTACTGCTGCAGTTTGTCTACTGTGGAGTATTTGGTGGATACGGCACACTTCACAGGGTCTTTCAGAGCTGCTCTCTGGAGTTTCTGCACCTGTGGACCAGACGATAGACCCGGAGTGAGAGCGGGAAACAACCCGGCAGGCGTCTAGAAGTGACGCTAATCGCTAATCAGTGTCCGTAACGCGTAGAAAAACCACGACCGTCGTCTTACCTTTTTGGTCATGGTGGCAGAAAACAAGAAGGTGCGTCTCTCTCTGGGAATCACCTTCAAGATTTTATCCACCTGGAAAAAAGAGAGAGCACATGATCTCACATGGGGTTCATCGTATCCGTTTAAATGTATCAAATGAAGACACTTTGTTTCTTCATAACATTCACAGCTAACAGCAGCTATCGTCTTCTGTAAATGCTCATCCCTCGTACATGCCGTCCTCACCACGAGCAGGGATTTGTCTGTCCACGCGGTTACCTACATTTTAAAGGCTGTTGCAGACGCCCCTCATTTGTGACGTCACGCTAACAGTGTCCATATTATGAGGCCCGTGAGAGGCTTAGGTTAGCCTAACCCTAACCGAGTGTCACTTCGAGCCTCACAGACTGCAAAACCCAACACCTTGATGGTGCAAAACCCGCGACTGCAATCCCAGACGTGGAGCGAATTCTATTATGGAGTTTGCGGACGCCAACATCACTGGGAATATGACAATGATGAGAAATTAACAGGCTGTGGAAATATAACCAGCGATGACAGCTAGCCTGTCATGGAACTGGAATATCTCCACCCCGGTAAAGAAATCTCAGAGGTGACTGGACTTCTTTACTAAGTTCAAATAGATGAAATTGAAATGCCAAGTTCTTGCTTAAGGTTCCTGAATGAAAACATCTCAAACTGAAGCGGTTCAACCCAGACAACCCAACACTCCAGAGCATTTTTGATACTGGCAAGGTGTCTTTAGACTCCAGGGGGAGAGGATGTAGGGGTCTAAGGACTTGGGTTCAACTCTTCAGAGCAATGATGAGTGTGGAAAAGAGGTGAAGAAGCGAGTGCAGGCAGGGTGGAGTGGGTGACAGCCACAACCCTCCCATGGTAGGCTGCTTATCAACCCACCTCTGTCTCAAAGTCCATGTTGAGGATTCTGTCTGCTTCATCCATGACCAGGTACTTCAGGGCTCGTAGGGAGAAGCCCTTAGTGTTCTCCATGTGATCGATCAACCGACCAGGTGTGGCTGGAAACACAGGTGATAAGATGAATCAGCACTTTCTTTACATTATTCAAAGTGAGTCCAAAAAAAAAATAAAAATCAAGTGATGTACCCCTGTTCAAATTCCATTCATCGCGGTACCAATTTCGGTCAAGCAGAAAGATCTCAATTAGATCTGAACGATTAAGCGTGACATAAATTCGCGATCTTGATCCGTATATCTCGTAAAATCTCATTTTTGAGGTACAAATCTGCAGCGTTTTGATCTGGAACATTGATTACATGAGTTTCTCCCCAGACCAATGAGGACGCTGTGTTTGTCCACATGAGAGCAGCAGCAGCAGCAGCGAGCGAGCGAGCGAGAGAGAGAGAGAGAGAAAAAGAGAGCGGTGGATGTGCGAGGGAAAGCTGTGTGCCAATGTGAAAGAAAGCGACAAATGAAAAAAAGACAGAATGAATCAAGAAGAAAGCCCAGCTGATGCAGGAAACAAAGATGAATCCCAGTAACTAAAGAATGCTTCTCGCGAAGAAAGTTTGACAGTGTGAGGTCCAGATGTTTTGGAGAACGAAAGCATTTGCAAGTAATGTTTTTGCCACAGAAGCAAAACACGCAGCATCACAAAGCAATACCATAAATGTATACAGTCCCCTTAAAAGTCCCCCACACGGTAAGTCCGACCATCAGCTACTTACTTCATATTAATCATTGTATTTTGCGGCATCCAGTTTTTTGTTTATTTTGTTAAACCTCTATCAGGCAGTTGATAGCAATGAAATGAAAAAAATAAAAAATAGGGGAAAGACTTGTGAAGTAGATTCTACGCAAAAATGAAAATGACAACTTTTTCATTTTTTCTCTCGGCATCCAGCCCTAGTCTCAAGTCAACTAACTTGTCCGATAAGGGGAAATGTATTTTCAAACATTTGTAAGTTTGGACAAACCAATCCTCATTCCAACACAAAATAAACACATTTACCTTCTAAGGTCTTAGAGACACACACACAGACACAGACACACACAGAAGACCATGAAGCACAATCAAACAAGGAGTGTAGGCTTACCAATAACTATGTGGGGTTTTTTGGCCAACACCAGAGACTGAGACATCATATCGATTCCTCCAACTACCACAGCTGCAACAGAAATGGGACAAGTTTCAAACGGCGCACAGAGCCTCATCTGCATAACCGTAAACAATTAGACACGTACCACATTTGACACCGATGCTGGAGCCCAGGGCCTCGAACTGCTCCGAGATCTGAAATGCCAGCTCCCTGGTAGGTGTGAGGACGAGGGTATGAAGCCTTTGCGGCGAGGTCAGCAGCGACTGGAGGATGGGGAGAGCAAAGGCGCCAGTTTTTCCTGAACCCGTCTCTGCCAGGCCGATAACGTCCTTCCCTGAAAAACAAAGGTGTTCAGACAGATTTTAACTAAGTTACGAGGAGGATGACTACATTTAATGAAGGCGTGTACTTCAGAATCCTTTTGAGGTGAACAGTGGGGCTATGTAAGGCACTCAGTGGCAAACACACTCTGTAGTCCAGTGGTCATGTATTTACATTTACACATACCCTCATGTGCGATAGGTTAATTCTGACAGAAGACATAACGGTTCTGATGGGTTAGCGGACAGGAGACATTTCGGTTCTGATAGGGTTAGCGGACAGGAGACATTTCGGTTCTGATGGGTTAGCTGACAGGAGACATTTCGGTTCTGATGGGGTTAGCTGACAGGAGATATTTGGGTTCTGATGGGTCTGCTGGTAGAGGGGTACCACTCACCTTGCAGGGCCACTGGGATAGCTTCTACCTGAATCTTTGTTGGAGTCTTCCATCCCAGCTGATCACAAGCCTCACAGAGAACTTCAGTAACACCCTGTAAATGGCAAAAACATCATTACTGGTAATAACTGGATACTAAATAAGGGTTATATCGAATGTATTGTCACATTCCAGTCTGATTCCAAGTGAGAAACATTATTTACACTAGCTGGGTATAGTTCAGCTAGCTGAGACTGCTAAGATGTTTGTCGTTCATGTCGCTAAAATTAAGATTCTTCTCCACTCTTCCAGATAAACGTACCAAATCCTTGAAGGTCTTCACTGTCTCATCGTTTCCACCGGCATTCAACTGACTGATCTCATCATCACTACTCGAACCTTCGAGCGTTTCATCTCTGTTTGGATTCACGCTTTCCTCTGCGTCCGCCATGCTTTGCGCCCCAACGTGTCGTCAGCTCCAGAATGCGCAGACACGGAAGTAAGATCGAGACGCAATGGTTGATGGGAGATGATGTTTCTAGCTGTAGTGAATCGAAACAAAAAGATTATATGATCTAATCTAGATAGAACACTCAGAGAACACCAAAACCTTCTTTAGTTATTCCTCTCCAGTATAAAACATCAAAGGAACAAGGCAGCGTTGTACCCAAGGTTTAGGAAACATTCATGCAGATTTCTCCAGTAAAATAGGAGTCTCTAAAACCACCAACAACTCCAACAAACTCTCTGAGTAACTCAAACTGACTGGTCGTCTCCTGCGCCTTCCACTTCAGCGTTTCTGTTCAGCCCGCGGGTATTCCAACTCCACCCTCAAAAGAACATCAAAGGAACAAAGTCATCAATAATGGTCGGTTTCAAGAGAGGGCCTCGCCACATTGTGACATCACAACTACAAAAAGCTTCTTAATTTATTTATTTAAATGCTGCGTGAGTTTTTCCGTAGTCTTGCTGAAAAACAGACAAAACCAACTTAAGCAAAAGATAAAAACGTCCTTCACGATCATTTTCACGTTAGAACGCAAAAATTAAATAACACGTGAAGATTCTGTTTAACCTGAAAATGATCACGTTCGAAACATAATTTTCACGTTTTATCGTGATAAATTGGGCTACATCGGTATGAAATTGAAAACTTCAGTTAAGTTGGAAAAATATTCACAGACTGGAATCAGTAACTCATTAGTGGATGGGAGCTGTCCTCTCAGCCGCAAGATGTAGTTTCAAAAACATGCAGCCTCACCACAATCATTCCTCTCATCAGTGGAAAAGGGTTTTTTGTACCGCAGCAGAGTGACAATATGCTTTACTAACATTTCGATTAATTTCTATTGGTGAAAACGCTCAATTCTCTCAGTTTAATACTGTGTAGTAAAACCTTAACTAGTTTCTTCAGAATAACAACTATAAGACTTTTTGTGGTTGCTCTTAATTTGGTAAGATAAAATAAAAGTGAGCGTTCTTCATGTTTAGTTTATTAGATAGAATTTATCGTTTTTTTCCCCCATGATACAAGAACAGATTAGTCCAAATAGTGTCTGTAATACAGTACAGTACATCCTCCAGGGGGCGCAAGCGGGTTCTGCTTCATTTTCTGACAGTGACGGTTCTTCAGTACTTTGATAGGTACTAACCGCTGCAGACCTGGACCCCCCAGAGTTCAGGCCCAAGTTCTCTAACCGAGTTAGAACATCTCTCAGATCTTTACCTGATGACTTCTTGTCTGCATTAATAGTGTTACGCCAGAAATATACCACATACATCACATATCCACACCGTAAATCCTTAAACCTCCGACTTAAACTGAGGTGGTAGTGGAAATAATTTACAACACCAGTTAAAATTTCTAAACATGTAGAGTTTAGGAAAAAAATCGGAATTCGGACATTTTTAAAAAGCTGGACTGGAGCTCCATTCCCCAGATATGATACATTATTAAATTGTTAAAGTTGAATGATTTGTGAGTGTGTGCTTTATTAAGTGTATATTACAGTGCAGTGAATCGTGAGGCGTAAAGGATTTTGTGATGCGTGTATTTAGCTGCAGCCACAGATTCGGACATTTATTGTTTATTGACAAACATTACGCACCTTTATTTTTGATGTCCAGGATGTTCAGGTGATCATCAATTAAACAGTCTGTCGTAAAATCATACAAAATGCTTTCTCTTATCATGGAAAAATCTGAAAAATAACTAGCTGGAGGGAAACAGGTTGTCAAAAACAAATAACACCATACTTGACGTGAAGGACACTCGACAGTTTGTGACAAAGTCCAGTAGAGAAGATAGTGTTCTCTTTCACGCCGTCTAGTTTATTAATCCGTCTAAATGTTTCCAATTACATATTCAAGTTCCTTGTATACATTTGACATGACAAATAAACATGAAGATGAACTGAAGATGAGTGACCACTGGTGGAAGAGTAGCAGCCTGTCCTTGGTTTACTACCGGGACTGATCCAGTCGACTGCCTTGAAGACCGTTACCTCTAAAACTCTGCACAAAAAAACACAAACCAAATATTCTCCTTTTGAGTGCACTAAGTAATCGGTGTAATGAGTCTCAGAGGAGTCCTTCCATCTCCCTCATAAAGGCTTCATACACCTGGTCTTTAGTCTTCATGTTGGGCTGTGACACAGCGCTTATCTGGGCTGGGCTGATCAAACCCATCTGAGCAGCCATTGACTGATGTTTCAGCCCCTGTAGGCCTTCATCCCCCCTCCTTCCTCCAATACCACCCAGAGCTTTCTCATGATGACCAGCAGCTGCACCGGGCATTGCTCCGCCCTTGTCCCTACGCACCCTCAGTGCAGTAGGTACAAAGCGTGTGACCTCTGCCTTTGGATTAATGATCTGAGGTTTGGCAGAGATGGTGGCCCCACCAGATCCAGCACCTGCCGCCAGGCCGCCTCCCGCCGCTGCAACGGAGGTGATGTTGGCCCGCTTCTCAATGGTGGCTGTATGGTGGTGACCAGCGGGGTTGTTAGGACCGGCGCCTGCAGCGGCAGCTGTCCCCGGCGGAGGAGGCATCTGCATGACACCTGGTCGCATCTGCATGGAAGGGGGCGGCATGTTGGTCTGGGGACCATCCTGGTTGGCTCCGGGGCCTTTTTGCCGCTGGACAATGTTGGGAGGAGCACTGAGCACATTGGAGTTGAGAGGTGGAGGAAAGAGGGAGAGCGGTGGGGCAAGTGGACGCGGGGGCCCTCCTGCTCTTGGGGGGGGAGGTGGAATACCTGTAAAAAGTGGAGAGAGGCTTATTGTAATGACATTCAGAGAACAGTCTGACAGCTTACATGAGTACGTCATCAGTTTCTGGTTCCATCGCAACGTTACAAATACAGGTACAGTTCTGGGAGTGATGTTTCTGAGTAGCACTACACAGCACACATAAACCTACCTGGTGGTGCTGGGGGTGGTAGTCTAGGAGGGGGACCTCTTGGTGGAGGCCCTGGTGGGAGGCCGGGTGGAGGGCCCGGCGGCGGGCCTGGAGGTCGACCCGGTGGGGGTCCAGGAGGCAGAAGACGAGGCATTGGACCCCTCATGCCTGCAGGCATACCAGGAGGTCTCAAGAATGGAGGAGCACCTGCAACAGAATGTATTCTCTGTCAGGAGACCCCAGCCTTTCTCTGCAGACAAGTTTAATCTCGGGGACCGGCTAATGGGGGCTGGGTGTTGTTAAACATCACTGGATTATATACGTACATTACAGTACGTTACCTGCTATAACATTGTAATCCCCGGCTTCCTGCCATTTAGGTCAATTTTTTCCTGCCAGATCAGGTCTTTGATAGAACATATGTTCTGACACATTTCTATCAGAACCAGGATCGACTTTTACAGTAAATTTCGCTACAGTAGCTCTTATGCAGGATCGGACAAAACGGGCTAGTCTAAAATGAGCCTTGGGCGACCATGGCCCTTCTGCCCGGCTCACTACAGCGTCACTATTTGGGTGTTCAGGTCATTCAGACCCTTAGACCCTTAGACTTGCTGACTTTTCCTCCTTCTAACTTCTTAAGAGCAGAAAACGTTTGCTTGCTGCCTAATATGTCCCACCCACTTCCATTGCGGTCCTTCAGTGGTTATATTTGTTATGGTTAGTCGCTGTATACTGACGCATCTCATCAAAGCGTTTAGCTAACATTGAATTCGGTGGATGACTATTTTCCTTCCATGACATAAAATCCTCGCAACTTGTCAGTCACTGAATCAGATGGAGCACCGGGTTTGTTTCCTGTAGCGACATGGTCTCACTGGAGGTGATGGGAGACAGCAACACTAGAAGTGCTCTAAGTGTCCAGATTATTCCATGATTTAGTTTTTGTCAAATTGATTTCGGAATACACTCTTTAGCTGAGCTTTGTTTTTTTTAGAAATGGAAGTAATATTTTCAGTTTCAGAGATGGCTAAATACAAAGGGCAAGAGTGTGTGTGTGTGTGTGTGTGGGTGTGTGTGTGTGGGCAGATATACAGCTACAAGTTCAATGTTATTACTGTAATAGCGATTCTCCTAAAATTGTTTCCTGTATCCAGTTTAGTTCCCCCCCCCCCTGAATCACAGCATGGGATTTATTCTAGTATTCAGCGTAAGGACATAGCGGTCAAGCTAATAAATGTTTTCACTAACCGGGTGGTGGACCAGGAGGCGGGCCTGAGGGTGGACCGGGTGGCCTCATTGGAGGAGCTGGTGGTGGACCCAGTGGCGGGGGCCCAGCCATTGGCGGACCTTGTAAGTGTGGCGGCCCTTGCTGTACTACTGGCCCAGTAGGGGGTGGTAGACGCTGATTAGCCATGATGTGGGGTTGGCTTTCCCCTGGTGGTCCCCTGTCCTCGATGTCCGAATTGTCCGAATCATCGGTATATTCTTCTTCAACCTCTTCTTCTTCCTCCTCTTCAGGAACCGACTGACCTGCAGATTAAATACCATGAGATGTCATCAGAAACAGAAATCCAGGGGAACTCAATTAATGACTGATCAGCAGAAACCTTTCTACACATTACCTGCCATCCTTAACATCATGGCCTGCAGGGGGGTTATAGCCTTGGTCCTTTTCACCATCCTCTTTTTCTTTCGCTTTCCTTCATTCAGTGTCTCTGCAGACATGTCCGCAAAACGTACACTGCGACCTGTAATGGTAGGACACGCAGCGAGTGAATATTACAGCGAGAACACCATTTATGATGAGACAGCACAATTCTCTATAATAATAATAAACCTTGAATTATAACATTCCTGTAAAATAAAATGTTCTGGACCACAACGTCGAGCAAATAGATTAAATTAATTCAAGCATTAAGTTTTAAGAATTTACAAACGGTGTTGATGAACTTCTGGACCACTCACCAGAATGTCTTTCAATCCTGTCTCTATCATCTTCTCTTTCTCTCTCGTCATCCTGTCTGTCACTCATTCGCAGGTCTCCATCTCCACCTTCGTCTCGCTCTTCTTCACTGTCCTCGTCAGAGTCACTATCGTCGTCATCCTCATCGTCCCGATCTCTGTCGCTATCACTGCCACTGTCCCGATCTCTTCCCAACTCCATGACAGAGTCCTTATCAAAACCAGGAATTGATGGTTCTGCTAAGAAAGAGTGGGACAACAACAAAGTTAAAAACCAACACAATTATGACATCACTCGTTTTTATTGAAAGAAAACTTTCCATTGAGACCTGTAATAATTCAGGGAAGCATCTGTACGTTACCTGTGTCTGTGTTGAAATTCTGCCGAGCAGGAATGCCATATAGTGCCAGGACCTGTGGAGGTGGGGGTCCAGGTGGGGGCCCAGGCGGCTTCTTCCCTGGAGGTAAACGTGGCACACCTGGTACTGTTGTCAAAATGGGTCCAGAAGTGGCTGACAAAGGTCCTTTACTGGGAGATGCACAAGAACAGCATTACACCAGCAGCACCGTGATACACAGCAGCATCATGTACAATCATCCATAACATTATAACCACGGGCTAAATATTGCAAGGTCCTGCTTTCTGCTGCCATCACAGCATTGCGAGTCATTATCTGGACACCTTTCTATCGGATCCAGCATTAACTCTTTTCAGCAGTTTGTGCTACAATAGCTTCTCTTTGGGATGGGACAACATAGGTTAACCCTTTTATCCCCATCTTGTCGCTGCCGACATGATTTGGCATGCGTAGTTCTCATTACCGTAACTCCTAGGCCGTTTGAGATATCTAGAAAAATCAAAAACTACCAGACAGCAGCGAAATAGAGCTTTGCGTCCATATACGAGTCATTATTGTGGCCCCCAGGACTTCCACAGTACCACCGTCAAATCAGACAAGATTCACCAGCGTGTCACACATTTGTAACATTGGCTTCTCAGTACCGTAACTCCTGAACGGTTTTCAGAAAATTCAAAGGGTTTTTGAAGGTAGAGAACGAGAGCTTTCCGACGGTGTATGGCATGATACACCAGACAATACGGTAAGGATATGCTGCCTGTAGGAGGATCGACCTGCAGCTTTGAGTTGAGTGTAAAAACAAGCAGAAAAAAACAACAACTAAAAAGCCAGGACTGACACTTTTTTTCTGTATATACGAAAAACCGTTCAAAGTTCAAATTGTTCATTTCAAATGTTTTGTTCATGCCATTTCAGAGTTCTTATCCTTTTACAAACTTGAAAAGTTAAAATCCGTTATTTGTCTTTTTTCCCTTTAAACTGTTATTGCACTGTCAAAACACACAGTAATATTGAATAACTGCCAGATATTAAACGTTGACGTTATCTTGGAAAAAGGGGCAGAAGCATTCATGCATTAGACTTGACAATTAAACAGCCTTAAACTCAGAATTAGTCCAGGCGGCCTGAATATAATTATAGTCATAATAGAGTTAACCTTGGTATTGGGTACGGACCACTGCAGACCAGAAACACCAAACAAGACCTGCAGCTCTGGAGATGCTCTGACCCAGTTATCTAGCCATAACAATATAACCATTGTAAATGTTAGACTTTATTGTCCCTAAGGGAAAAATTATTTTCCATAGCACTAAACATGCCGGATCACAGATTAAACACCAAAGCACACAGTGTCACAAGTATAACAAAAAAAAGAAAGAAAAGATGACCAGTTGATGGGTAGCAGTCCACACTGCAACATACACAGGGTCTACTGTTCAAGGCAGCGATGACTGCTGGGATCAGGCTTTTCCTGAAGTGGGCACTTCTGCACCTCAGTGCTCTTTACCGGTGCCCAGAGGGCATAAGGGAGGGATGGTGAAAGGGTGGGGTGGTGAAAGACTGGGTGGATGATGCCCTGGGCTATTGAGACAACAATCCGCACTATGGCTTTATGGCTATGTTGCTCAGATCCTTACGCTTGCCTATTTTTCCTTGGTTCCAATGTGCACATTTTGAAGGTGTATTTATTCTGACTTTGCCTATTGGTGATTATAATGTTATGGCTTATCAGTGTTTAAGGAAAATACCCACAGAAAGCTTTAATGGACACAGAATCATGCCTACCCAAAAGAGGTTGTCTTCTTCAATATGGAGGGAGGCTGAGCACCTGGTAATGGAATATCCTGGATGTGGATATTTGAGGGTGCATGAGGCATATCTGGTAAAGGGATACTGTCCACCTCCACCGACTCAGCATTCTACAAAAGAGGACATACCACACACAATATTGAATAGTGTCACCACAAAGCATAAGCATACTTTCATATGAACATAAAATATATATAAATCAACACAGAAACACACCTTGACCGAGTCAAAATAGAGAGCCAGCTGCCCTCGTTTGGTCTCATAGTCCAATTCTATTTTACGTAGCTCCTTGTAGGTGTCGGGATTCTCTCTCTCGTACAGATGGACAATGCGCTCAAACGTCTCACGTAGCTTCTTCCTCTTGTCCCTTAAAACTTTTTCATTCAGCAAGGGCTGCTGAACTGGGTTGAACTCTGATTAAGGAGGGAAAGAAAGCTTTATTTGTTTTTAGCAAACACAATTGATCATTTAATCATTTTTGAAAATTAGGACTTTTCTGTTGACAAATCAGTGTTGGGATAGTACAAAAAACAAAAACAAAAAATTTCAACCCCCTTCAAAAACTTGGATCTCTAATGTTTGTTTTTGACTGAACTGGAGTTTGAGAGTTACATTCACACTCACCCATTTCATCCAGTTTCTCCATGTCTCTGATGATCTGTCTGGGATCCTTCATCTTTAACACTGCTGCTCTCACCATCATTCTCTGCTTCTTGTTCTATGAGTATTTATAAATCAAGTAAGATGTTATCAACACAATAATATTAATGTTGAATTTACGGTATGACATCAGGATTACACTTTATATTTCAGGATAATGAATACCTTTTTTAACTCCCTTTTCCTGGCCTCCTTCCCTGTAGAAAAGTACATTAGTTATCATTGTAGCATAGGACAAAAATAGATAGCTTATTATTCAAGTGGCGCCTGTGGGTAGCTGCGAGAGTAGCCACATTCAGTTTATGTTTTGTACTTACTGGCCTGGTCGGTGGGATTCATAAATTTCCCACTCTTGGTGGAGGAAGTTGAACGTCGCCCCATTGTGCCGGTGTTTCTGCTTTACCCTGCAAAACAATATCCCATTGATGATGGCAAGCAAAAAGAAATCAGCTGTTTGTCCTAATCTAGACATCCAACACTTGCAATTCATGATCAATTCAAGTGTCTCTCTTAAGTTATCATTCCACTTCATTAGCTACACTTGAAATGACATCAATCATTAACCATTGATTCATGCGACTGACGGTTTGATGACATTGTGTGTAAAATTGCAGTAACTCTATTCTTCTTCCAAACTAGAAAGGCACTCGGCAGAGCACACACCTACAGTCCTTTCAATCGAGCCAAATCACTGCACCAAAATCCTATAGCTGTGTAAGTATAATTCACAGGACAATCTTCTAAGACATGTTACACTGACAGCCGATTGTAATTTGGGTGACTAATTTCGTTTTTTGGGTGTTTTAATTACGGATCCATGCATTTTGCCATGAGCAATATAAAGAATATATTGAAACACACTATTGTATCTTAATGTTAGAGAAAGTAAGAAATGTCCGGTATCCGGCCCCTTTCAACGGATCCGCACCGAAGTGCAACGGTGTCTGCTCTGACCCAATACGCATCTTCCCACCAAGATTCACTGAAATCCGTCCAGTTTTGCAGCATGCTGACAAACTATCACACGGGTGCAGGTGAAGCAACAACCCGCTGGAGGTGATGCGCATAAACACTGCATGCATCGATGAATAGAAAGATTAACGAACGTTTAGCTAAGAGATAACAAAGGTAACAGCCAACTCATGTCCAAGTCCATGCTTAATCTCTAAATTAGATAAAGTAAACGTTCTAAGTGGCTAAACAACAGAACAGCCTGCAGTTCTACCGCATTTGCCTGCTGAGCTAGCCGCTAGCGTTAGCTTCCACTCATAGCTAGGCCGCGTTAGCAACCTTAACAGAACAGGAGTGAACATGTGTTTCTACCTTTGATTTGAGAAAATCCTGTAGAGCGTAAAGCCCTACTCACACAACTATGTGTTCCACAAATGAAGCAATACGAATGGTTTGTGTTCCGAAAGAAAATTCAAATCATTCACGACCGAATACAGGCTACAACTTCGTTAACCGTCCGCCATGTTTACAGCCGCGCGCGAGAGCGGAAGAGGGTAGTATGACGTCACGAAACGCGTTGGTAGCTTCCCGTATACCACTTTTAAATATATATGTGTATTTTGAATTTTTATTTAAAAATATCCTATGGTTTTTTAATTGTACTTATTTATGTAAGGTAAAATGTAATCGTTATTGTGCTGTGACAGAGGATAAAGGCCACATGTTTTTATTTTTTTATTTTAATAATATCCGATTTTCTCCTTCTGAAACACTTTTTAGGCCCAAACAAACACATCAGAATCCTGACAGTGATCCCAAAGCTTAATCTTAACATCAGAATTCTGACTTTTCTCCCAAATGAAGAGAATGTAGAATTCTTGGGATTGAGTATGCTTTCTAACTTCCTTGTCAAAATTCGAAATTTTTACCTGAATAGGAAAAAATTATTAGAATCCTGCGAATAAAAACAGAATAAAGTCAGAATTTTGATTTTAAAATCGGAATTCTAACAAAAATAATGTGGCCCCAATATGTGGCCCAAAATTTGTTTTTCCAGAAAGGTTAAAAATGACTACATTTGAAATGGAAGTTTTATCAAGAAGCAGATGAGGATGTTAAGAAGGAGGATAAGAAGTTTGGCACGCTGTCTTAAAAAAAAACTCCCTAAAATTTACGTTAAAATACCGGCAGCTATGCAGTACTAGGTCCTGATGGGTATACTACTGAATTCTATAAAATGTTCGCCAAGGAAATGGAACCTCTCCTTCTTGACGTGTTTAATGAATCTCTAGAACGAGGCCGACTCCCGACGACGTTTTATCAGGCTACGATTTCAGTACTACACAAAAAAGGTAAAGACCCTCTGGAACCTCCATCATATAGACCAATAAGTCTGCTAAATGCGAACAAAAAAATATTAGCACATATAGTGGTAATTAGATTGGAAAATGTACATCCCACAATAATTCACGAGGATCAAACAGGATTTATTAAAAATCGACAAATGACTCACAACATCTGCAGGTTATTTGACATTATGTACTCGTCCGGGTCGGGGGCCCAAGCCGAGATACTCATATCTTTGGACATAGAAATAGTCTCATTCTATGCGGACGATTTATTGTTATATATCTCAGACCCCCTGAAATCAGTTCCAGCGTTTATGTCCCTCTTAAGAACATTTGGAGGAATATCAGGTTCTAAGCTGAATATAGTGAAAAGCGTACTATTCCCCGATTAACACACCAGCGCAGCGGATCAACAAACCGTTAACAATCTGCCTTTTAAAGTTTCAACACAATTTAGGTATCTAGGAATTTAGCTGACTCAAACATTTACAGATCTTTATAAAGAGTATCACTATATCGTTATAAAGAGTATCACAGGACCTACAGAGGTAATAACTAAAATGACAATTCTCGTTTTTTTTCCCACAACATTGACAAAAACTTTTCAGAATTCATTTGGAATAAAAAATAAAAAAAAACTCCCAGAATAAGGAAGGCGTTTTAGCAAAGACCTGAAACAGTGTTGGATGGGCTTGCCAAATATCGGCTCCACTTGAATGCTCAAAAATGATAGACAATCCCATAGTTTCTAAAACGTTCGAGATTTGATCTCAGTTCCCAAAGAATTGTGGTTAAGATGGCTCCCTCCAAAGTCCTGTTATTGAAAGTCGTTGTTTTATGCCCTCCTACAACGATAAAATGTACGATGCCCGGTCTGGAAAGGGTAGACATCGCTTTATGGATATTTTCATTGAACAGATCCTTTGAGCAAATAAGGGAAAAATACAACATACCCAGATCAAACTGGTATATCGAGTGATGGAATATCTTTTACTTCTGTTCTGCTGCCCCTCGTCTGTGGAATGGCCTCCCTGACCATCTGAGGGCTCCACAGATGACTAACACATTTAAAAACGGATTTTAAACTTTCCTTTTTAGCAGAACCTATAACTTTAATTAACATTGCTGCTTTTTGGTCATGTTTTTATATAGTTATTATTACATTTTTTATTGATGCTTTTATCTGCTTTTACTTTGTAGCACTTTGAGATTTGATCCAAATGTAAAGTGCGTTATTAAATTAAATGTATTATTATTATTAATATTATTTAGACGAATGGTATCGTGGGATCGGAAGCAGTTAATGTTTTTTTTGTTTTTTTTGAAGTGTGAAATGTTCTGTAAACTTACAAAAAAGTTAATAACCAGAGTTTCAAAATAATAACATACAGTAAATTGAAACTTTTTTTTCTGAAGCTGTAAGAATTATCAGCAGAGAATACCGTAAAAAAAAATATTTCTGGTAATATTATATATAAAAACTTTTTGTTAAGATTAAAGGAACAGTGCCATAACGTCACGAGTAAGTAATTACTCTAAAAGTATTATTCTGTATAAATAACAGATTTTACTGGTATGAAAATATAAATAACCAACTTTTAACATTAGCAACAGCATCCCATAATTTCCACAGACAGGATACGCAAGAAATACGGTATTTATTTGTGAAATAATGTTGATTTTTCTAGTTTAAAAGTCAGAAATTCATATCATTTACTGTTACTTTATGTTATTTAGTATGTATCCCTTAAAAGGTTTACATTAAATCTGTTTTTGTGGTTATATACCGTCATGTCTTGTACAGTAAAATTCTGCCAACCATAGCTGCCGGTATTTTACATAAATTTAACTACTATTTATTTATTTATTTAATAAGTCATAAAATAATCTTAATATATATTTTTTAATTAAGATTATCGTTTATGGTGATTTCTTTTTTACAGTTCTTAACATTCTTAAATATTCAGCAGGGCCATGTTTTATGTTTGTAGTGCCGTCTGAAGGGATGTGAACCAACAGTATTCTACTCTGATGGCTCAACGTTCTGGGATCAAATCCTGAAATCACAGACATTAAGTTATTTAGCAAGAGTACGGTTTCTTTTCTTTTTTTTTAAACCACCTCAGCTCATTCACAGTGTTCTATTAGCTCCCTGGAGGATATTCCATCAGAGTTTCAGAGGATCCTCTCATATGGAGTTTACGTTCCAGCCAGTTTTACATCTTGCGTCCATCTTTTTACTCATTACTGGTTGGTTGCTGTCGTCAGTTGAAGACATGCTCAGCATCAATAATAATGCCAAAGCACCTGTGTGGCCGAAACACGCACAAGAACACGCAACCACCACAAATGAGTGTTCGTTCTGTCATACGTGTTTCTGTGACATCATGAGGCGTCACTCGTTAAATCACATTCATAACACTATATTATAACTATACAATAATGTACGACTATATTATAACTATACAATAATGTACCGCTATATTATAACTATACAATATCTACCACTATATTACTACTATACAATAATGTACCACTATATTATAACTGTACAATAATGTACCGCTATATTATAACTATACAATATCTACCACTATATTATAACTATACAATAATGTACCACTATATTATATTATAACTATACAATAATGTACCACTATATTATAACTATAGAATAATGTACCGCTATATTATAACTATACAATATCTACCACTATATTATAACTATACAATAAAGTACCACTATATTATATTATAACTATAAAATAATGTACCACTATATTATAACTGTACAATAATGTACCAATATATTATAACTGTACAATAATGTACCAATATATTATATTATAACTATACAATAATGTACCACTATATTATATTATAACTATACAATAATGTACCACTATATTATAACTATGCAATAATGTACCACTATATTATAACTATACAATAATGTACCACTATATTATATTATAACTATACAATAATGTACCACTATATTATAACTGTACAATAATGTACCGCTATATTATAACTATACAATAATGTACCACTATATTATAACTGTACAATAATGTACCACTATATTATAACTATACAATAATGTACCGCTATATTATAACTATACAATTATGTACCACTATATTATAACTGTACAATAATGTACCACTATATTATATTATAACTATACAATAATGTACCACTATATTATAACTGTACAATAATGTACCACTATATTATATTATAACTATACAATAATGTACCATTATATTATAACCATACAATAATGTACGACTCTATTATAACTGTACAATAATGTACCACTATATTATAACTATAATACAGTGGTACATTATATTACAGTTATAATATAATGTACCACTATATTATAACTGTACAATAATGTACCACTATATTATAACTGTACAATAATGTACCACTATATTATAACTGTACAATAATGTACCACTATATTATAACTATACAATAATGTACCACTATATTATAACTATACAATAATGTACCGCTATATTATAACTATACAATTATGTACCACTATATTATAACTGTACAATAATGTACCACTATATTATAACTATACAATAATGTACCACTATATTATAACTGTACAATAATGTACCACTATATTATAACTATACAATATCTACCACTATATTATAACCAGGTAATATTGTACCAATATATTATAAGCAGGCAATAATGTACCACTATATTATAACCAGGCAATAATATACCACTATTTTATAACTAGGCAATAATGTACCACTATATTATAACCAGGCAATAATGTACCACTATATTCAAACTATACAATAATGTACCGCTATATTATAACTATACAATTATGAACCACTATATTATAACTGTACAATTATGTACCACTATATTATAACCGTACAATAATGTACCATTATATTATAACTATACAATAATGTACCGCTATATTATAACTAGGCAATAATGTACCACTATATTATAACCAGGCAATAATGTACCACTATATTATAAC
>VRLP01005640.1:0-27500 GCA_009660295.1 Lophius piscatorius
TCTGTGTAGACCTGGACTGTTTCTCTGTGTGAACCTGGACTGTTTCTCTGTGTGAACCTGGACTGTTTCTCTGTGTAGACCTGGACTGTTTCTCTGTGTAGACCTGGACTGTTTCTCTGTGTAGACCTGGACTGTTTCTCTGTGTAGACCTGGACTGTTCCCTGTCTTCATAATAACCTACAGATGCTGATACACCTGGTCCGTCTGATGAATCCGGGTCTGTGTCCCACAGGAGCAGCAGGTTCTTGAAGCGGAGACCTCAGTCTTCTCTGTCCCCGGTTACGCCTGTCAGAGACGGACCCCTCTGGACCGCCACAACGCCGTCCTCACTGTACGTTAGCCGTCACTCACAGCGCCGGCGCTGACGCGAGCTGAGAGTAACGCCGTGGTGTGGGATGTCTTCTCTCCGCTCAGGACGCTCTGTCTCTGCTGGCTGAGAACGCCGAGCTCGACGAGGACGAGGGGCGTGGCGTTTCGCCGCGCCGCTGCCGTGTTGAAGGCTCTCCCCAAACCGGTGAGGGAGATGAAGGAGCTGAGAGGACTTCCCTGTCTGGGAGGACATTCCCTCCGGGTCATTCAGGTTAGTGGGAAACCAGTCTCTGGTGGTTTCTCCGCTCCATCCATCTGCTTCTCCACCCAGATCCAATCCTCTCTGTTCCTGCAGGAGGTTCTGGAGAACGGAGCCTCAGGGGAAGTTGAGTCTACAAAGCGGTCCGAGCGCTACCGAGCAATGAAGGTCCGTCCGCTGGTCCCTCACGTCCTCAAGGCTTGAGTCCAGATTTGAGTCAGAGGACATTATGACGCCTCACATCCGTCCTCTGATCTCCTTGTGACCCAGTTAAACCGGCTGACTGAGGATTCTGTCCTCAGACCATCAGTCCGGGAGTCAAACCCAGAACTCACTCAGAATTTTAAATATATGTCCATCACAATCCCTCCAACATATTTATATCCAGAAGATCTGGATTTTAATCTGGATCGGAACCACAATATAAACACACACGGACACCGACGTCCCTCCTGGACCCGACCTCCTTCATCCACAGCCACGGCCCGTCCTGTAACCGAGTTCTGACGGCGTTTCTACATTCTCTCTAATATCAATTTACAGACGAGTAACTTAATTTACTTTCTGGTAACGGGCCTTTTGACTTTCCTTCAGAACCGCCGCTTTTTTCTGGTGTCATGGACAGGAAGTGGGTTTAGATCAAAAAAAGGTCTTTGCTGCACCTCCTCTGTCGGCCACCAGGTGGAGCACTGATGGCGTCCACACACACACACACACACACACACACACACACACACACACACACACACACACACACACACACACAGACAGACAGGGACAAAAAGGACAGGAAGTACTGGAGGACGGGTCCAGAGGTAGTTGTAATGTTATGGGTTTGCAGTAAGAAGAGTTTTTCCTTTAAACCCCACCTTTCAGGTTTTAACTGGCATCTTTGGAGTCGGAACCAAAACGGCGTCCCGATGGTTCAGGGAGGGGATACGGAACCCGCGGCAGCTGCAGGAGTCGGGACAGAACCTCACCCGAGCTCAGAGGACAGGTTCGTGTCTCCGTCCCAGAATCTCTGCATTCACGGCCGGTTCCGCCTGAGTCAGACGTCTGTCGTCCTGCAGGAGTCCAGTTCTACCAGGACCTGAACCGACCCGTCACCAGAGCACAGGCGGACGCCGTCGGTCAGATCGTGGAGAAAGCTGTGGCGTCGGTGTCACCGGGAGCCCAGGTGACCCTGACCGGGGGATTCAGGAGGTAAACGTGGGGTGATGTCATCAACAACAACAACAACAACGATGATTATAATGATAATAATAATGATAATAATTATAATAATTATAATAATAATAATTATAATGATTATAATGATAATAATAATAATGATTATAATGATAATAATAATAACTATAATAATAATAATAATAGATGGACCCGTCTTCTCTTCGCTGACCGTCTCTTCAGGGGGAATCTGACGGGACACGACGTGGACTTCCTGATAACTCCCCCACAGGAGGGCCAGGAGGAGGAGCTGGTGCTGAAAGTGGTTTCATGGCTGGAGTCCAAGGTCAGATCTGGTTTCAACGATCCAGATTGGCATCGTTCCCTCTGCAAAGAGGACTGCTCCTGATCCTGATCTCCTTCCAGGGTCTCCTGCTGTACCAGACGACCAGCAGAAACTCCTACCTGGAGTCAGAGGACCACCCTGAGAGGTCCTCCTCCAACATGGACCACTATGAGAGGTGTTTCTCCATCTTCAAGCTCTCTGAGGAGCAGGAACGAGGAACCGGAGACGGTCAGTTCCACGTCCTGTCCGGCGCCGTTGAGGGACTGGAGTCCAGACCCGAGGCCTGGCGGGCCGTGAGAGTGGATCTGGTGGTTTCTCCCAGCACACAGTTTGCTTTTGCTCTACTGGGCTGGACTGGATCCAAGGTGACCTTTTATAAATGATCCACAACAGTAGATTTATTTTAATCAAGGTTAACGATAAAAGGCAAGAAGAAGAAGAAGAAGAACAGGAAGTGAGATGGAGCAGAGGTTTCTCTACGTCTGCAGAACTAACGGCGGTTGTTCTGACTCCACAGCTGTTTGAGAGAGAGCTGAGACGCTGGGCGGGGCAACAGAAGGCCATGACCCTCAGCAGCCACGCCCTCTATGACCGCAGACAGGTACCAACACTCTGTGCTCCATCAGAACCTCCCTCTCCTCTCTGCAGGAACACGTGTCTCCTGAAGGAGGCTCCTCTCGTGTAGCGTTCATGTACATACCGTTAAAACGTATTTCACTCATAGTGGGGGTACGACTACATCATCAGAACTTTATCGCTGAGAACAGTATGTGGTCCAAAAACATACAGGTATGAAATAGACCAAAGTGACTTCAGAACCAGGCAGTGGGCCCAGATAGATAAACAAACAAATAAATGAATAAGATTTAGATAAAGTGTTCTGAATACACATGGAGCACACAAACAAAAATAACACAACCTTCCTTCACGCACACACACACCTGAACTACAGAAGAGTATTTCACCAGTGAGGAGGAGGATGGTGACGATGATGATGACTGTGTAAAACACTTCATATGACAGGAACATAAAAACCACAGACAAACATTTATGATCAAACTTCTATCTGGGGTCCAGACGGATCAGCGCCTGAAGCATGAGTGCATGTCTTAAGCCCCGCCCCCTTTCCTTAAAGGAGCTGCAGCAGTTTATAAGACTTATACTTTATTTTCTTGTTTTTCTTTCTTCGTCTGAAAGAGGAAGAATCTGAGAGCCTCGTCAGAGGAGGAGATCTTTGCTCACCTCGGTCTGGACTACATCCCTCCGTCAGAGAGAAACGCCTGAGAGGAGGGTGGGTCCGAGCTCTTCACACCGACCCCTGGGTGGAGCAGAACCGACAGAGAGGAAGGTGGGTCCGAGCTCTTTAGGGAGACGCGGTTCCTTAAAGGTCCAGTGGGTAGACTCTGTCCTGAAGGAGGCGCTGCAGGCCCTCCTTTCAGCCTCCTTCCCTCTGGGGCTGCTGGGAAGACTCTCCGTTTCTTCTCCTTGTTCTAAATAATAAATATATAATCCTCCGTTTGTCAAAAGACCGTCAGAACTTCAATCGTGTCTCTGCAGGGGTCAGAGGTCAAGTGTCTACCGTACCTCCAGACGGAAACATGGACCCGCTCTGTGGAGGTTCTGGATTCAAAATGGGCTTTTTTTAAACAAACATTTAGAAAATATGTTTGATTTCAGCTGAAATTAGACAAAAAAATACCCAGTTATGAATATTATGTTCATTTCTTCAAAGAGACACAACTAAATACCAACGACGTCTGAATCACTGCACCTTTAAGTTTAAGTAAAACTTTTCTTCATCTCTTGTGATCAGTCATGAAAGTTAAGCATAAATAATATATATTATAAAAAAGAAGATCGATTTGATCCCAGACGTGAGTCAGGATGTAAATATGACATCATTAACTCTGCTTGTAGTTTGCAATAAAATATCTATAAATAAAGTCTTAAATTTGTCCTTCATAAAATATTGGAAAGAATTTTAGTTTTAAAATATTTACGAATAAATGAACTAACCAAATCAACTGTGACAAAACGCCGGAACTGACGCTAACGTTACGCTACAAAGGTTTCTACAGAAGTTAGCATGCTAACCAACTAGCCTACTCTGTTTCCTGACTCCTCCTCCTCCTCCTCCTCCCTCCAGAGGTCCTACAGTATTTTAAAGGCGGGCCTGCTGGTCTTTTCTCCACCCTTCTGTCCTGTATGAAGCTGGTGGTGTTCTGGACGGTCCAGTGGTGGATCTGCGCCTGAGAGGGTGGCGGAGGTAGTAACAGATGTGAACACAACTTCTGTGTTGTGTAACAGGTGTGAGGTTTAGAGAGCGTGTGATGCGTGCGAATCACGCCTTACAGGCAGCTGAGAGGGTTTCACTTCCTCTCTGGAACCAGTTGTTCTGACTGACCCATTGAAAGAACCAGTTCTGAGTTAGGTGCTGGTTCTGAAACCAGTCCAGAACCCCCCGCCGGTTCCTGCTCAGAAGAACCTCATCCCTTCAGTTTTTATGATACAGAACTCCAGCAGAGGACTGTGAGGAGCTGCACACACACTTCCTGTGTGTGTGTGTGTGTGTGTGTGTGTGTGTGTGTGTGTGTGTGTGTGTTTCCCCCTCACCTCCTCCTAACAGCCTCATTAACCTCTAAATACCAGTTTCACATCAAAGGCGCCGTCGGGCATCCACACCCTCTCCGCCCCGCCCCCCCCACAGTTTCTGCTGAAGGACCCACACGCTCGGACTTCCGCGTCGGACACCAAGCCGCGGGACGTCGCCGGCGTCTCCGTGTATCTTCGGAGACGGGACAGGATTTGATTGGACGGTTCCTGCGTCGCCATCGACGCCTGACTGATCTTTTACACCGTAGGTGTGAAGCAGGAGGGTCCGAGGGAGAAGGAGACGCCGTCCTCCTCCGGGGAGACGTCCAGTCTGCCCCGCTGTGAGAACTCACTCAGACCACATTGTCCTCCATGAAGACGAGCAGCAGCTCTTCTTCATGGAGGAACCAGAACTCCTTCAGCGTGACAACACGTCTGATTGGACTTCTTGTTCTGTTTACTGGAGGACGACACCAGACGAAATGTCTCAATCAATCTGGGAGAGACCCCAACGCTCCGACCCACTGAGTGGCTGTTCTTGACCCGTGACCAGACCTCATTGATCCTCCTCGGACCCCCGTCCCAGGCTGTCTGTGGGGTCCCGCTGGGCCCGTCTATGATTGGCTCCATTCCTCACCTTTCATCCCTAACGGGTCTGTTTGCCGCTCTGTTATGGAGACAAACACACCTCGGCCCCCCCGGGGCCACCGGCCCGGCCCCTGCAAACACGGCCCGGACCCCCTCTGGTCCGTCTGCATCGGGTAAACAGAATCTGAATCACTGAATCTCGTCTTCATCACAACATCAGTCAGCACACGAAAATGTCGGCTCCGGAAGACGGAAACATTTATGCTTCAAGGATCGTTTTAAACGTCCGTCGTCCAGAACCGGACCACCTTGGATCCAGTCTCCTCTAAACCCTCTTCAGCCTCTTCCTCAAATAAAGTCCCTGACTTTTAATAAATTCATAAATATTCGAATATTCACTTCTTTGTTCCTGACAAATCCAAACAGAACCGAAGAACAGCACAAGTTCTACTGGTGTCGTGCAGCGGACCGCTTTGACACCACATCACAGAGCCGACGGAACCAATAGAAAGTATTATATATTCTACCGGGCGACGCCCACAGAGACTGTTATTGATCACATCATCATCATCATCATCGTCCAGTATGGCATCATCATCGTCCAGTATGACATCATCATCGTCCAGTATGGCAGTATGACATCATCGTCCAGTATGACAGTATGACATCATCACCGTCCAGTATGAGTGAATGACAGCATCAACCCAAGTAACACAGAGTCACGTGACACGAGGTCGTAGGTTGAAGGTCGCCGGTTTGAGTCCCAGCGGGTCTACGTGTCTCAGAGTCCTTGAGCAAGACCCTGAACCCAGTGACCGTCCTGGCGTCAGACTTTTAGTGCGTCACATGACCTCCCAGTAAACCTGCATCATTTATTACTTCTGATCCAAAAACAGATCAAACCCTCAGAAACCTCCGAGGAGACAGAAAGTCCAAACCCGGTTCTCTGATCAGACCGCTGATGATGTCACGGCGGTTTCTTTCATTATATGCTGATTTATGAGAACATGAGAATGTGATGAAGACTCTCCCGCCGCAGATAAAGACGTCTGAGGCTCCGTCGCTCCAGAGCCCTGACTCGTCAGCTGTTATCAGAGGGGCCGGGTCGGGCCGGGGCGAGCGCGTTTGTGGCGCTGAATGGTTCCTCTATGCAGATGAAGGCGCTGATGAGGCCCAATAATCATTGATCTCGGCCCGCCCCGTCTGTAACGCCGTCAGTTAGGACCTCTTCCCCTGTCCCCTTGATCCCTATCAGCCCATCAAAGGCTCCCAAGGCTTTGATGGGGCCGGTGGGACGGGTCCCGCTGGACGGGCAGGCGCTGACCCTCCCCTCATCAGATGGAGGGACGAGGTGTGGAGGCTGAAATTTAAATCCCCCCCTCAAAAAAAATGTCAGAGCTGGAGGCCGACGGCTCGCCTGAGGGTTGGCGCTGTTTTATGGCAGGTAAGGGATGACCTTTGACCCCCGCAGTGACCCCCAGGTGGTCCCGGAGGTTCGATTCTGTCCGACAGTCTCTGAAGTGAGACGCGTTTATCTCTTCAGCTGGGAGACGGCGTTCTGATGCGTTTGTACAGATCAGCTGATCCCCCTGATAAAAGAGCCAGACTCAAAGGGACGAATGATTATCGGACGGCGAGCGTGATGTGATCACATGACAGCCCGCAGTCACAGGAAGTCGCCAACTTCTCTCATGTATCACGACTCAGGTGAGAAACGTCCATCTGCCTGTGTTCAATAACCAATAATAAACGTCTCATCAGCACTGCTCTGCACACAGGAAGTCCCCCGCCAGACGCCGCGGCGTGACTCACTGATGCACGGCGGATGATGGCGTCCTCGCCTCTGAGGGTCAAACTTTTCTGATGAAGAGAAAATGTCGGATAAAAACGTTTAACAGCGATTAAAAGAAACTACAGAGTAAAAAACATTTAAAGAGATGACATGAAAGTCATTTAAAGAGATGACATGAAAGCCATTTAAAGTGATGACATGAAAGCCATTTAAAGTGATGACATAAAAGTCATTTAAAGAGATGACATAAAAGTCATTTAAAGTGATGACAAAAAGTCATTTAAATGGTGACATAAAAGCCATTTAAAGATATGACATAAAAGTCATTTAAAGATATGATATAAGTCTGGAATAAAAAACTTCAGGACGAAAACCGACGGACCAGAAGAAGAAAATAAAAACTATCAAAAAACTAAAAGTCATAATTACTAAACAGACTAAACATCAAACAGTAGGAAGTGAAGATTCTAAACAGGGAGCTCAGTGTGAGGTTCTGGTTCTGTTCCGCACACAGGATACAATCCTGTTCTGCTGCAGGCTCAGTGGACTTTGGCGCCGTTGGATCTTTTTACTGTCACCCTCTACCTGAGATCTTCGGTGATCTGGGATGTGACGTCATGACAGACGTCGTGAGATAAATGTATGAGAGTCGATACTCCAGAACCTCTGACGGATCTGTCGGATCTGACCAGCGGGTGACTGGTCCGGTTCAAGGTTCAAAGGGCTCCTGATGGTGTGTTGTCGGCCCATCGCCTCCGTCTGGGTCTGGGTGGTGTTTAGTGGGGTGGATGGTATCAGCGGTTGTGTCCCAGCATGCTCTGTGACGGCGAGCTCTTTGATGTGAGGGACGGAGACGCCGCCCAGAAACTAAACACCGGCACCAACACTGAAGTACTTTAACATCCTCTCATCAGAACTTCTTGATTCCTTCATGAATCCATGAATGGGTCGTAGCAGAACCCGCGGTCCAAGCAGTAAAATAACGAACCCGCTCCAGTCCAGCTGAGGTTCTGCTGTCTGTCACACCTGTGATGTCACGATGGGTCAGAGTGATGTCACACCTGTGATGTCACCGAGGGATGGCTCTGCTGGAGGAGATGAACGACGGACGAGACCCACTCTCCTCTGGGTCACGTGACTACAGTGTTCTGATTCAGCTTTTAAGGCGGGTCTTTTTGGACCATTGGCATACAAACAGCCCACTTCATGGAACACTTCCCAGAACGGGTCACCTTCCTCATGTCGTCATCAGATACTCAACCTCATCCTCCAGTCCTCCTTCAAGGAGGTCAAAGGTCTCAGATGATACTAAGAGCCGCCAGAACTCCAGCAGAACTCCAGCAGAACTCAAAAATATGTGAGTTAGGTTGAGTTTTTTCTTCAGTTCTTTATTGTAGCCGTCACAAACGGAGCTGGAGACCAATACCAGTCCATGTTGGACTTTATTCTGTTTAGACTTATTTCTTAAGGAGAGAGAAACGCTGTTTGGACTTTCTGTATTTCTGCATCTAGAGGAAAATTAAATCATTAAAATCTTGAATAATCTCATTTAAATTAAGTCAATAAAGACGCCAACATTTAGTCACCTGTAGGAAAAGACAAAACCTTCCTCTGAAAGAAAAACCATGCAACTCCTTCCTTTATGTTTTCTGTAATCCTGCAAACAAACAAACAAACAAACAAACAAACAAACTAATAAACAAACACACAGACAATCAGAGAGGAGTAATCATAAACAACCTCAGACTCATCCAACCAACCTTTACAACTTTTCTTAATTTACACCTGTCATTAGAGGTGGACTCTTTTTATTACTCTCTTCTGTTCGGTTCTGTTCTGTTCAACCCACCAACATCTGATCGGGTTCAAAGAATGATTGTTTGTTAGTGTCCTGTTCAGACTGTAAATATATTTACCTCCACTCTTATATGTATTATGTATGTATTATGTATGTATTATTATTATAAATGTGTTATTATTATTATATATATATTTATTATTATAATACATTTATTATTATTATTATTATAAATGCGTTTCTATAATTGTGTTGTTTTCTCGCATCAAGCTGATGAATTCTGATTAAATGCTTTTTATATATATATATGTATATATATTATATATATGTATATATATATTGTGTATATATATATATATATATATATATTATATATTATATATGTGTTATAGTTATAATGATCTAAGGGTATAAGATGAAAGCCTTTCTTTTCTTCTACTGCTTTTATTTGAACCAAATGTGTAAGAGAAACTCTGATTGGGTTCTTGGTGGAGGAGAACCTGAATATGCATCTAAACCTGAATAACGGTCGTCTGTTCGGATTCTCCTTCTGTGGTTGATGAACGAGGAGAAGACAAAGCTGCTCAAACCTCTATTGTTGGAACTCTCTCACTAACGCCGTTTCACTTTATCTGAGGATAATCCCGGATTAGTTGAGGAGGCTAATCACGGCGCTTTGTGCTGCTAATTTCCCCGAGAGCTCCTTTAGAGATGTAGGTGAAGAAGATAAGATGACATTCTCCGGCAGAGAGGTGTGAGAGGATCGCAGTTTGATTCATGACAGCAGGGAAAGGATTAATGAATTAATCAACCACTTACAAACCTCCAAATATCATCACCTCCATTACTGGAACAGCATTTATTCCCTTTAAATCTGTTATTGTGTCCTATAATTCTATTTCTACGTCTGATTCAAACATCACCTCTTCTTTTATTTAGTATTTCATTGTAATTAAATCGCTTTGTTTGCGATAAAAGTCCCGATTGATGCATTTGAATGTCTTCTATCAACGATGATTGAATTTATTCCCGCCCTGGAGCAGAACTTTCTGTTACTGAGGTTCTGTTTGAGCGTCTCTTCTAAAAGTTCTGGAAGGCAGCGGATCTGTCGGGTTCTGGGCCCTGAGTTCTGCCTCCTCCTCATCTCCTCAATATCTGGGATGATATGGATCCATCTACAGTTTGGACGTGAAGAGGTTTATGCAAGGCAGGAAGGAGGAGGAGGAGGAGGGGGGGGGGGGGGGGGGGGGGGGGGGGGGGGGGGGGGGGGGGGGGGGGGGGGGGGGGGGGGGGGGGGGGGGGGGGGGGGGGGGGGGGGGTCCGGCCCAGACTCGGTGGAGCCCCTGTTGTAACAGCCTCATTGACACTGAATGAGACACTTTAATTACTCCAGTTGTGAAAACTGTGGGTGGGGAGGGGGGGGCCAAGCGTTTGATCTCTGGGCTGAGGGGAGTTTGGATGCCGCCTATAAAAGCAGGCTCTCCAGGAGGGAGGGGGTCAGCCAGGACCACCACCAGCACAGAGCTTCTCCTCCACCCTGGAGTCCCCAGAAGGATTTAACCGTTTCAGCCATGAAAGGATATTTTTCCATTGAGTGGATGGCCCAGAGTAGTAAGCCTTCAGAACCAGAACCCATCCCCGGCGCGGGACACCCGGCCTGCGGGACTCATTCGGAGAGTCTGCCGGGCTTCTACTGCAGGCCCAGGAGCCAAGGCTCGCCCCAGCAGGAGGACAGCAGGAGCCACGAGGCGTTCAGGGTCCAGGAACAGACATCGCACAATAACCCAGGTGAGTGGGGTTTTTCCGGGCGTCCGGGTTCTGGAGGGGTTCTGGAAGGGTTTTCTCATGACAGTCCGGTCAAGGTTCCATTTGACCGGACAGACGGCGCCGGTCTTTAACTTCCTCGTCTGAATATAAGAAGAAAGCAGAAAAAGTCTCTGAAATATTCTAAAGTTTAATAATGACATTAAAGTTAAACATTTAATGTTCTATATTATATATATTATATTTATTATCAGTAAAATATTCTTTTACTGATCATACCACAAGAAAGTTACCAAATACTTTTATTCCCATTTTATCATTCTTAAAACAATATAATACAATTATTTTACAAACAAATCTGGTTAATTCATTGATTTTTTAGCTTTTATTTGATTTAAAAGACGATTTATTTGTTTAACAAAATGTAATAATTATATTTAAATTGTAATAAAATTCAGCTTAAATTCATACATGTTTATATTAATTGTCAACTATATAAATAAATGTTTTTTAATGTATAATTATGGATTTTAATACGGTTGAAAACTTAATTTAAACAAACAAACAAAAACCTCATGTACTCAGATTACATGAATAAAATCTTCATCTGCCTCATAAACACTTTTTATTTCAGCCACATTCAGTATTTAACCATAAAGGTGAATAAAATCTTCTTGTCATGATTCTCCAGCAGAAACCTTCCGCTCTGAGGTCATAACAGTCTGATGACATCACAGATGATGTCACTGACTAGGACTGTTCAGAACTTCTCACTGACGATCTTCATGTCGATGCAGAACATTCAAGAATCTTGTCTTCTTCCTCCTCCAGGCAGCAGCGAGGCAGAGGAGGAGACCTCCGGCTACGAGAGCGAAGAAGGTCACTCCCTCTCCTCCTCCGACTGCCCCTCCACCTCCTCGCCAGCGTCTCCTACGGGGCGGAGGCCTCGCACCGCCTTCACGGTGGAGCAGATCAACAGCATGGAGACGGTCTTCAAGAGGAACGCCTACCTGGGAACGCAGGACAAGGCGGAGCTCTGCAAGAAGCTCCACCTGTCTGACAAACAGGTAACCGGCCGTCACGCCTCTCAGAGTTAATATTTTTATTTACTCATTTACATTTTCTGTTCTTTCAAAGAAACTCCCCGGTGATGTTCTGTACAAACACTTTCATCTTTTCTCACTTCAGATCAGGAACTGGTTCCAGAACCGGCGCATGAAGCTGAAGAGGACGGTGCAGGAGGCGCTGGTCCACTCCTGCCCCCCAAACTTGGGCTCTCAGCTGATGCACTACCACGAGCTGCAGGCCTACAGACCCGGACCCTACCCCAGGTACCACCCGCCAGGAGACGGGCCGGCCGCTCCCTACGTCCATCCGCACGGACTGCAGTACAGCACCAGTCTGCCTCTGGACCCGCTCTACCAGTACAGCGGCCGCCCAGGGGTCACGCTGACCCCCACCGCAAACCAGCTCATGGGCCCGTACCCGCCTTACCCTCAGTACTACTGACCCACTTCCTGAGACGCTCTCATACTCACCGGACCGCCGTGACCCACGGGTCATGAGAGGAGAGGCACAGCTGTCAATCAAACAGGGTGGTGTGCAATAATTGTGTGATGTTTCTGCGTGTGTGTGTGTGTGTGTGTGTGTGTGTGTGTGTGTGTGTGTGTGTGTGTATCTATGTCGTCTGGATCTATATTTAAATGTTTCATTGTTTTGTTAAGACATTTTTTTGAGTTATTTGAAATCAAGTTGAATTAAAATAGGTAATTAAATAGAAATGTAACTACAATTTTAAAACCTATCTGAGGCGTGTTTTATAATCGAAACTACAAGTGAGAGAATAGAAGCGTAAATATAAATAATTATTAATAAGTACTTCACATTCCACTGCTGTATTTCTGTGCATCTTTAAGGCGTTTGAATGTGATGCTGCTTTACTTCTATTCCAGTCTCAAAGGGAATTATTGTACTTTTTCTCTTGGTTACATATGATCTGTATTTTCTGAGAGATAATAATCAGATTTTGATGAAGATGAAGAGTTCACATATGAATAATGACTGATTCTGTAAGTTATGATGCTTAGTTCTAGATTGGTGCCCTTAAGAAATACAGTTTGATTCACATCAAACCCACCTCACAAACTAAGAGCTAAATATTCAGGTGGTTATGCTGCCCCCCTCCCACCACAAAGCAGCTCATGGGCCCGTAGTAAAACTGACTCACTTCCCGAGACGCTCTCATCCTCATCGTCATGAGAGGAGAGGCACAGCTGTCAATCAAACAGGGTGGTGTGCAATAATAGTGTGATGTTTATTTGTGTGTGTCGTATGGATCTATATTTAAATGTTTACTTGTTTTGTTAAAACTGTTTGTGTTACTTGAAATCAAGTTGAAAAAAAAATAATAATTAAATAAAATTTATTGAAATTCTAACAAATATCTAAGATGTTTTTTTTAAATTTGATTTTAAGTGAGAAATACATCAATTTATAAAAGTTCCACATTTTTACACATATTATTATTATTGTACTTTTTAATTCCATTCCACTATTTTGTGTTCTTTCTAAGAATTGAGAATTTGGTTAAAAATGAAGCCGACACATAAATAACTTATCATTCTGTATTTATGATGTTTTGTCATAGATTAGTGCCCATAAGAAACATTATTCAAAACCACCTGACAAACTAAAAGCTACATTTGAGGCCTAAAAGAAAAAAACACCAAACCTTTACATGTACCAGCATTCAGACATTTACAAACGTCTCACAATTCTTATAATATTGATCCCGTCTCAATGAGGCATGCCGGTACATGTAGGCGTTTTATCCTGATTCCGCACAGCCACTCATCTGCGCATGCGCGGTGTGACGTCAGAGACATTTAAACACAGTGGCGGTAAGAAGTGACAGCGTCATTTTCCCGGAGCGACGGATACGTTTATATATTATGGATAGTTGACAGGAGACAAGCTTCAAAAAGAATGTTCCAGAACATAAGTGGAACATTTCGCTCACGGTGGAAAACATCAGAACGAGGCCAAAGAGGACTGAGTCGTTCAGTCGGTGGGAGGACAGGTAGGAGTTACAGGTGTGTGATACACACCACAAACACACTCACATCCCTCTTATCTCACGATTGTGTGTTTTTTTGTTTTTTTAATTCGGTGACAGGACGGCGCTTCCGTGAGAAATAGACGGTGTAGTGAAATAATGTTGATTTTTCTTTTTTCAAAGCCAGACACAAAATGGCGACCGTGTGGTCAAACCTCACCTTTAGAATCAGTAAGATAAAATATGAGTCCTCATCATTTTAAAGGATTAAAAGGCATCGTCGTGAATAATTAGTGTTTCAAACTTCTTTGACTGGAAGTGTTCCTCCTCGAGTTGTTGTCATACCAGACTTTAGTGAGAGAAGGACGCAAACGTTTGTTTCGGTGTCAGATGTCTGACATCCGGCGCCGGTGAGCGTCTTTGATTTAAGCTTCCGGTACGTTGACATTCAAATATACAAGTTAGACGTGGAAATGACATTTCTTAAATGTTATAGAGATGTTTCTGCCATCTGTTTGTTCGTTCCATGGTCACATCATTCATCCATCCATCATTCATCCACCCATACATCCATCATTCATCCACCCACCCATACATCCATCATCCATCCATCATTCATCCACCCACCCATACATCCATCATCCACCCATCATTCATCTAGCCATACATCCATCATCCATCCACCCATCATTCATCCACCCACCCATACATCCATCATCCATCCATCATTCATCCACCCACCCATACATCCATCATCCAACCATCCACCATCCATCCATCAATCATCCATCGTTCATCCATACATCCATCTATCATACATCATTCATCCATACATCCATCATCCATCATTCATCCACCCATACATCCATCCAACTATTATCCATCGATATGTTCATTTGTTAAAATAAGTCCCTCACATCTTGTAGATGTGTTTTGAGATTTGAACCCATCCTGTGAACGTGGGTGAGGTCACCGTTTCTAAAGACTCACACATTCATGAAGCGTCTGTTGGAATCTAAATGTTTCTCTGGCATGAATCTGGTCTGTTGGATGGTCTCTGAACATCTGGATGGAGTCCATCTTTCCATCTCCTCACCATCCAACTCTGGGTTGGACCCAAACACCCTGAAGACTCTCCTTTGGTATCCGTTCAACTATTCTCATAGGATCAAACAAGAGTGAACTAGAGATGAGGTTCTGCTGTGGTTCCTTCTCTGAACCCATGATCAGGCTCACCTGGAAACTTACCTGAGAGTAAAATGAAGCGGTGCTGCCACCTGTTGGCAGAGAGAAGTAATGTAGCAGCATCGTGCTGCGGTCCAACTCTGGAGGAATCCAGAAGAGGAAGAAGGTGATTGGAACCCGTCTGTCTGGGAAGGGTTCTGAAGCTGGTTCTAAAGTTCTGGGACTCATCAGATCCAGTAAAGGTCAGAGGTCATGACTAATCCGGAAACACTGGTGGAGGGGTGAGGAGAAAGCCACGACTGACCCAGAAGAACACGAAGGCTGGTCTAAATTTACCCACAACACACCTTGATGACTCTCAAAACTTCCAGGAGAATCTTCTCTGGACTGATGAGTGGAGAGTTGACCTGTTTGAATCCGGTGCAAACCAAATACAGCGTTCCACCAGAACAATGTCAGACCCACGGTCCAACACGGAGGTGGACGTGGAATGTTCTGAGGGAGTGGCCGGTCTGCAGGGTTAAGGAATGATGTGGTGTTACTCAATCTGTCACAAGAGTAACGTGGCATCATCCTCTGAGCTTCATCCTGGGTTCCACAGTCAGAGAAGCTCAAAATAAACACATTCTGAAGTCGGGCAGATTATAAATACTCTTATAGAAATGATTCTTGTAACGTATTGATTCAAGTTCTTTACTCTAATACTACTGTGAAAGTAAAATATACTCAAAGTATGAATGAAGCAGTGGTGCAATATTTTACCAGCCATAATAAAAATATTTAAATAATGTCATTGTTAATTTATTGAATGTTAGATTTGACACGCTTGCTATATGAATACAATTTTTATAATTAAATTACAATTACGAAGATATAGTTTTAATATATTTTTGCCAAAAGAACTAAACACAAAATAACAACTCCCTGAAATAGTATTTACTTTTGACAAATTTCCCTGACTGAAGCCAAAAAATGTAAAATGCACACATTTCTATAGTGTTAAAGTATATAAAATAATATTTAATATAGTGTTGAAAGTACTATACAAATAAAGATGATCATCTACTAATATTATATCGTTTTTTCTATTTTTATATTATATCTTCCGTTGTTATTTCATTATTTGTTATTAGAATATTAGACCGGTTTTTCGAACCATCAAAACATTATTAAAAAAGAAAAAAAAAAATTTCGACACCTTACAATATTTAAAAAAATATTACCGTCGTCAATGTATTACGTCATAAAAACAGGAGATTTCACAACCATTGGAAGAAACAAGAAGTCTCCAACTGGAAGCTCATTCTCCGCCAATGGCTGGAGAGTATTTCCGCCAATGGTCGTAACGGGTAGAACCCACCGACCAATAGGAAAGCTGTGTCGGTGTGAAGTTCATGAATTGACACGCGGATCAGCCAATCACAACGCCGCTTTGAATCGACCTTATGATGAGCGTGAAGGGGGCGCGCGCTGGCTGAGTGCTACGCAGGAGAGAGTGGGCAGAAGCCGAATGGTGGAGCTGAAGATGGCGGATGGAGACAGCGGGAGTGAGCGCGGTGGCAGCAGCGGGGGAGGTGGAGGTGTAGGAGGAGGTGGAGGTGGTGGCGGCTTCCAGCACTTCCAGCGGGACCAGGAGACCCAGGAGCTGGCCTCCAAGCGCCTGGACATCCAGAACAAGCGCTTCTACCTGGACGTGAAGCAGAACAGCAAAGGTCGCTTCATCAAGATCGCTGAGGTGGGCGCCGGGGGCTCCAAGAGCCGCCTGACCCTCTCCCTGTCAGTGGCGGCGGAGTTCCGAGACTACCTCGGGGATTTCATCGAGCACTACGCCCAACTGGGGCCTAGCAGCCCGGAGCAGATAGCCCAGTCCAGTGTGGGGGAGGACGGCGGGCCGCGGCGAGCCCTCAAGAGCGAGTTTCTCGTCCGGGAGAACCGCAAATACTATCTGGACCTGAAGGAGAACCAGCGGGGGAGGTTCCTCCGGATCCGACAGACCGTCAACCGTGGGCCTGGTTTCGGAGTCGGGGGCCCGGTGGGCGGCATGCTGTCCGGTCAGACCATCGCTCTTCCGGCTCAGGGGCTGATCGAGTTCAGGGACGCCCTCGCTAAACTCATAGACGACTACGGGGGGGACGACGAGGAGCTGGCCGGTGGCATGGCCGCCGCCGGGGGCTACAGCGAGCTCCCGGAGGGCACCTCCATCATGGTGGACTCCAAGAGGTTCTTCTTCGACGTCGGCTCCAACAAGTACGGAGTGTTCCTGCGCGTGAGCGAGGTGAAGCCCAGCTACAGGAACTCTATCACGATCCCCTTCAAAGCCTGGAGCAAGTTCGGGGCGGCCTTCTCCAGGTACGCCGAGGAGATGAAGGAGATCCAGGAGAGGCAGAGGGATAAGATGTACGAGAGGAGAGCAGAGGAGTCCGAGGGGGACGAGGCTGAAGACGACTGAGGAACAGCTGCTGGTGCATTCATCGGGGCAGGTCTTTGTGTGGGGGGGTTGGAGTAAATAAGAAGACACCGTGCATGACAAACCGTGCTGTAATAGCCTACTAAAGTATCCGTGGAGTAAAAAAGTACATGTGCAAGGAGTTATTGGTGTTTTATCTTAAAGGTGCAGTGTGGGGAAGTTAGGGGGGGGGGGTCTTTGAATTATTGTATTTTAATAACGATAGGAAGCGTTTATTTAGGCTTAGGTCCACTTTAAAGACCACCATGTTTGTAGAGTAGCCTGGAGCCCACAAACCCAACAGTGGTTCTGGAGAGGGGTTTTCATGATTTCATGGCTGGTGGCGACCACGTCGTTGCTGGACAACGTGAACATTGTGTTCACGTCGGGAGAGAACGCGTCTCGGGAATTGACCTGGCGCTGAGGGAGGATCCCCCCGTGGGACCACCGTGGCCGTTATCACCTCTGTGGTGGCGTGAGTTGGTTCTGTTGGTTCTGTAGGTGGTAGAACTTTGTCTGGACGTCAACGCTTCCAAGGGCAAAGGACCGGGTTTTCTTCGGACCCTCTCTCACGGGGTGGGCTCCCCCCGAATACCAATATTCATTATCTTGCATGTAAACTCTGAGCTATATTTCTACAAAGTAACTCTGACCTATATTTCTACAAAATAAATATATGTGTAACATCTTCTTAGAGGAACCTCCTCACCTGATGCCACACTGGGTTTGTTGGAAACGATGACATCATTCTGACACTGGTGGGCCACCATAGATGGTTGGGTGGTTGGGTGGGGGGGGTCCCAGCGTGGACCTTCAGCTCCAGACGTCCCTAAACTTGACACACTGCACCTTTAATGTTTGTAGGGGTTTGAGTGGTTGTGTGAATCTCTGAAAGTGGACTAAACGTCTAAAATGAGAAGAATCTCATTGGCTTCATTGAAAAAAAGAAAAAAAGAGTGTTTTATGCTTAAAAAAAAAAAACGGAGAGAAGGTTCCGGTTCTTCCAACCAGAACTTCTGTCCACGTTTAAAGAGTGACAAGGTGTTCTCCTTGCTCGGTTCTGTTGGACATCCATCGTATTCCTGTTCCGGTCCAGGTTTCTCCTCAGTGGGCTGTTAGTGGGTTTTGTTGTTGTTTTGATGCGAGTGAAGTCAGATGAGGGGAATGTGAAGAACGTGCGGCGCCGTGGGTCTGCGGATGTGTTGCAGACCCGGATCGGATTAATCAGAAAGATTACCCAAAATGTTAGAGGATTATTTCAAAGCCCAAACAACACGGGCCTCGTGGACTAAACTAAAACATTGTGGATCAGCTGGAGATGTTTTCAAAGTGGACCCGCGTCGCCGGTGCCGGAGACGGAGGACTCTATGTCCGGCACCCCCCACCCTCAGGACCACCTTCACGGGCCGTCCAGAAAGACTCATTTGCTCCGACACGCAGCCACAAGGGTCCAAATATCTGGCCGTCGGACGGGAGCGCGTGGAATCTCCCATCAGCCTCTCTGTGGTGGTCCAAACTGGACCCGTAACATCGTGCGACCCGTGAAGACCCTGGACAGAAACACGCTGATGGATGTTTCCCCTTCTGTACGTTTGTTTGTTTTTGCTTTTAAAAGAGATCTATATTGAAATGAGATTGTACTTATAGGAAAACTACTACTAAACAAACCAGCAGAAGATATTTTGAAATACTCGTAAAAGAAAATGTATTATCTAAAGGAAGTTCAAGACTAAGAATAAAAAAGTTAATTTCTTAAATCAAACGTTGTGACTCAAACCTTCATTTTTCCCCCCAAGAGTGAAAATATATCCATGGATAAAAGGATTAAAGCCGTTTGAGACGTTTTTCTCCCGCAGGAACGTTTTCAGTATAAAACCTGGAAGTTCTGATGAGGTTCTGTTGTTTTAAAACTCATCGTTTGCAGGTTCTAGAGTGTAATCCTCTGAGGACGTCTATCGTCTCCATGGAAACGCAACAAGGCAGAAAACAGTTCTTGAACGAGCTGCTGACGAGGTCCTGGTTCTGGTCCGTTCTCTGGAGTCCTACCGTGAATGTTGAGAAGTCCAGAGTTTGAATTTAAGACTAAAGTACGAATGTTTACAAATAAACAATACTGGGCAGAATAATTAACTTTAAATAACTTCACTTTGTGAGATGACAATGTTTCAGCTTCTTCTTCTTCTTCTTCTTCTTCTTCTTCTTCTTCTTCTTCTTCCCGTCTTCATCGCTCACTCGTCATCGCTCATCCGTCTTCATCGCTCACTCGTCATCGCTCATCCGTCTTCATCGCTCACTCGTCATCGCTCATCCGTCTTCATCGCTCATCCGTCTTCATCGCTCATCCGTCTTCATCACTCACTCATCCTCACCCGTCTTCATCGCTCATCCGTCTTCATCACTCACTCATCCTCACACTCAGCCGTCTTCATCACTCACTCATCCTCACACTCACCCGTCTTCATCGCTCATCCTTCATCATTCCCTCATCCTCACACTCACCCGTCTTCATCACTCATCTACGTTAAAGATTAGTTTTGTGGATGATTTGATCCTGCTTTCATTAAAGGATCTATTTGTCCTCAGACTTTAATGTTTATATCTGTATGTTTCAGTCACTGGGCTTTTATTAGTTTAACCTGCCGGTACTACGTACAGACTCTCAAACAGAAATGATGAATCTTTTGGTGAAGCATGTTTTCAAACAGTAGAAAGAAGATCTGAGCCGTGAAACTATTTCATGATAACATTTTGTGTTTCCTGTCAAACATTTTGTGTTTCCTGTCAAACATTTTGTGTTTCCTGTTAACGGTGTTTATACTGGTGTTTACATTGGTGTTTACATTGGTGTTTATAGTGATGTTTATAGTGATGTTATTGGTCTTTATATTGGTGTTTATAGTGATGTTTACAGTGGTGTTAGAGGTGTTTATAGTGATGTTTACAGTGGTGTTAGAGGTGTTTATAGTGATGTTTATAGTGATGTTTACATTGATGTTTATAGTGGTGTTTACATTGGCATTTATAGTGATGTTAATAGGGGTATTTATAGTGATGTTTACAGTGGTGTTTACAGTGGTGTTTGATGTGTTTATAGTGTTGTTTATAGTGGTCTTTATACTGGTGTTTACATTGGTGTTTATAGTGGTGTTTATAGTGGTGTTTATAGTGATGTTTATAGTGGTGTTTATAGTGGTGTTTATAGTGATGTTTACAGTGGTGTTTATAGTGGTGTTTATAGTGATGTTAGTGGTGTTTATAGTGATGTTTATAGTGGTGTTAGAGGTGTTATACACATCACAGCATGTTCTCTGTTATCGATCTTTCAGACATTCATAATACAATCATCATAAATCGATTCTTGGTGGATTTTCATCACAACATGAGTCATGACATGACAGCCTTGTGATTGCTGTCTGCTCTCTGTCTGCTTCCTGTCCTCTCTCTGTCTGCTTCCTGTCTGCTCTCTGTCTGCTTCCTGTCTGCTCTCTGTCTGCTTCCTGTCCTCTCTCTGTCTGCTTCCTGTCCTCTCTCTGTCTGCTCTCTGTCTGCTTCCTGTCTGCTTCCCGTCTGTTTCCTGAGCTCTCCTGGGGAGTTTGGGTCGGAGGTCCCATTCTATAAGTAGGATTTCTTTGTTTGTTTGTTTGTTCGTTGGCACATTAAAGCCTGTGAGGACGTCCTAAACAGAATTATCTAAGTTGGTACAACATCAAGAAAATGGTTTAGTTTTGTAAACTCATTCTATTCTGGCGGAGCAGATCGTCCAACTGTGGCGGAGTAGGATGATGATGATGATGATGATGTTCGGGGTAATTTGACTCATGTTCTTTTTCTCTGGCTGGACTCTTCCTCCTCCTCAGCAGCCCAGCGGGTCGGGCAGCTGTTGAGGCAGAGGGTGTGCTGACGGGACACGCCGGCTATTTTAATGTGGGACGCCCCCCCCCCACACACACACACTCATAGGCCACATAAAGGAGTCAGCTGCCCCGTCAGGACCCCGGGGTCCGGGTCCAACAACGGTCTGATTGTGTTGAGATCTGCTCACATGTGGTAAACACAAGACTCCCTGCAGAATCGGACTGTGGCGCCGGGAGCTGGCAGGTACCAGACTGACGTTTGTCCGCGTCTCTCAGGCGTCACGCTGCAACCGGGAAACTGGAATCAAGTCGTTCAGTCAGGCAGCGTTCATGTCTGCCAGAGGACTGAATGAATGAATGAATCCGTGTGTGTGTCTGCCGTCATGTCTGCCAGAGGACTGAATGAATGAATGAATCATCCTGTGTGTGTGTGTGTCTGCCGTCATGTCTGCCAGAGGACTGAATGAATGAATGAATGAATCATCCTGTGTGTGTGTGTGTGTGTCTGCCGTCATGTCTGCCAGAGGACTGAATGAATGAATGAATCATCCTGTGTGTGTGTGTGTCTGCCGTCATGTCTGCCAGAGGAATGAATGAATGAATCATCCTGTGTGTGTGTGTGTGTGTGTCTGCCGTCATGTCTGCCAGAGGAATGAATGAATGAATGAATGAAAAATCATCCTCTGTGTTCACCTGACGCCCACCAGGTGTCGCTGTGAAGGACGTCATGAGTTTCTACCGGGTCGATACAGATGCTCACGGTTCCACCGGTGACCCGCTTTCGTTCAGGTGAGTCAGCGCCGCTGTGAGACGTCTGTGTACGTTACATCTACCTCGTATCATACTTGATGTTAGGAGTTCTTTTCTCTTCTCACCTTCACCTCCTTCATCTTCCTTCAGTGGAAGGAGGTTTCACACTCCGGGGCTTTTCCCCCGTCCTATAACCCACCACATTTGGGGCATAGAACCTATTCATCTTCATCTTCATCTTTCTAGAGTCGGTTTTCTCGTTCTAAGCTACTGTACAAACATGGCAGCACAAAGCGGCGGCCTACATGGAAGAAGGCCCGCCCCCTCTGGAGATAAAGGATTCTAACGCGGATCAAAGTCATGAATAAAATATTCTATTTCTTCACAAGTACGGCTAAGATGTTACAGACTACTCCTTTAACTACACCACTCCTGTTAGTGTCCCGCCTCAGTCATCAGCAGGAGGTTCTGGAGGTAAAGGATCCTCCGGAGGTTCTGGAACCTCTGGAGGTACTAAAGGTTCTGGAACCTCTGGAGGTCAGACATTCAGCTCTACCTTATGGTCTTGGGACAGCGGCTAGAACTGCAGCTCCAGAACATCTGAGACGCCGGTGATCCGCATCCAAATATTGGACACGCCCGTTACTACTTTGCGAGGTCGTGCTGCGTTTACGGACGGCGTCCGTCTGCATGCTGCAGGGCTCAGCGACCCCGACGACCTCCCATCACCACTTCCATCCAGTAATGTGCGCAGTGACTAATGCAGCCTGGGAGGAACGTAATACCTCGCCGGGCAGCACGCCAAACCCGGCCGGGATTCTACCGCCGGCTCCAGCAGTCCATTAGCGTCCTGCTCCCAGCAGCGCCGCCGGCTTCTATAAATATGAGCGTGAGGGTCATGACCTCAGATCAGGGGGAAGAAGATCCTTTACTTCAAGGTTCAGAGTGCAGGCGTTAGAGAAACTTCTTTTTGTAGTTTACTGTAAAGGGAGTTGGATCAAATAAAGTTGCACCTATTCAAATGAACTGATTAGAATCAATTTAATAGACGCCACCCAAGTTCATCAAGTCAGACCGATAATACAGAGAGATCCGTTTAATCATGTCATAGAACAGAGGCGTGAAGTACTCCAGTACATATTATATGTATATTTCAAATAAATACACACGTACCTGAAACTCTGGTTCTGGGTTTGTACTCGGAGGCTTAAGAATAATAAAATATATCTCCCTGTCCTTTTATCAGTGGTTATTATTCTTGTTCTGTGGGTGGTTTTAATGTTTCGGCTGATCCCTCTTATATTAGTGATATTCTTAACGATGCTCCTCCGGACTTCTAAAAGGAGGTTTTTTGCAGTGAGGTGCAGGGAAGAGCTGTGATTGGTCGAGTTTTGGTTTTGGGAGCGCTTGATTTGCTTTGCAGCAGGGCGTTTAATGGGCGGAGCACAAATGTTAAATGTCTTTATCTCTCTATTGCGTTCAGGGACTGTGGGGAGACAAACTGAGTAGAGGGGGAGTTGTTATTCATCCTGGAGTCTTCTTCACTTTGATGTTCTGCTGTGAAGCTCCGGAGACATTCCTTGAAAAAGTCTTTCCTGTTTGTGCTGACTGCTCCTTTAAAGTGGTGCACCACCAGTCTGGAGGCTGCTGCTCTTCTCCAGAGACGCATGAACATCAGAGTATCTCACATTAATGACACTAATGGAGCGGAAGTACTCTCTCCTGGAGAAAGTAATCTGTTCATAGGAGAGAGGCAGTTTTCACCGGGAGCAGGAGCTGGGAGCATCCAGAGAGGAGAAGGTGTGTGTGTGTGTGCGTACGGAGGGGGTAAGGAGTTTTAGAAAGAGGAGAAATGGGGACGTTAGGGGAGGAGGCGTGATCCCGCTGTGAGCCGGGTTCTATATTTAGCTCCTGTTGCCATGTGCTGGGAATGTGAGGCAGAGGAGACGGGACACACTGTAGGCTCTGTGCACACGTGTGTGTAGAGGTGTGTGTTTGTGTGTAAAGGTGTGTGTGTGTGTGTACAGCTCGGTGAGTCGTCCTTTGATTCTCAGACGTGGTCAGGATCTATGTCCTCCTCTTACAGTTGTGGCGTGTTCCTGCACACATTCACACATGCTGACACGTGATTCTCACTACAGGCGGCGCTGAGTCCATAAATCATTCCGAGGGACCGGCGTCGTTGAATCCCGGCGGCCCAGGTTCTCCTAGAATCATGATTTATAGGCGCGTGTTCTGTGGAAGCGACGAGGATGTGAGAACAGAAGATGAGGCGTGACGGCCTAGCTTTGATCTACAGGCTCCTCCTCGACCTCCTTGTATTCAGACGCACATCACGGTACTGTTGGACTCCCACCACGAGGAGCTGCAGCTCAGCATCTCTGCGGTGAAGGTGTCACCATGCAAACCCACGCCGGCCGAACCAATGAGGAGACGGCGGCTTCCTCCGACCGTCTCTGATTGGCTCACGTCCTCTAACTCCGTTATTGTGAACCGAATGAAGGAGACATTTCATTGGATGAAGATTCAGAGCTGGTCCATCTGGTTCCCACACAAACTGTCAGATCTTCAAAGTAAAACTACTTTTAGATTTTGTCTGATTCCTGAATCTCCAGCGTGAGAAAGTATTCACCCCCCAGATACCAACATCTAGATGTTCCTCCTTCGGCAGCAACAAACCCTCCTCACAGCTGGAGGTCCATCTCTGGAACTTTGACCCACTCTTCTCTCCAGAACCGCTTCAGTGTAGAAACACTGGAGGGTTAGTGAGCAGGACCGGGTCTTTTCAGGTCCACCACAACCTCTCAGAGGTCAGGTCCACCTCCATGTTGGACCGTAGGTCTGATGTTCTTCTGGTGGAACGCTGTGTTTGGTTTCCACCAGATGGAACTGGACCCCCGTCTTCAAACAGGTCAACGTTCCTTTCATCAGTCCAGAGAAGATTCTTCCAGAAGCTCTGAGGTTCATCCAGGTGGCTTGTGGGTAAATTCAGACCAGCCTTCATGTTCTTCTGGGTCAGCGGTGGCTTTCCCCTCACCACTCCACCAGTGTCTTTGGAATAGTGGAGCCATGACCTCTGACCTTTACTGAGGTGAGGGAGGCCTGCAGGTCCTTGGATGCTCTCTCTGGATCTTAGCGGCGGCGTGTTGCTCTGCTCCTGTCGTACGTCTCGGGGACAGGAGTGGACAGATGCTGGGAAACATCTGGATAACGTGGTTGTGAACAGAAAACAAAGACGCGCTCTTAGAACAGGATTGATTTTATTTCTTAAGAAACTTGATTATTTAAAGTGTTAAATGCGATGGATTCTCAACGCAGCCAAAACACTGTCAGCATTCCTGAACAATAAAGTGAAACAGTTCTGTACAGTTGGGCTGGACAGAGAGAGAGAGAGGAGAAGGGAGAGAGAGAGAGGAGAAGGGAGAGAGAGAGAGGAGAAGGGAGAGAGAGAGAGGAGAAGAGAGAGAGAGAGAGGAGAAGAGAGAGGAGAAGAGAGAGAGAGAGAGGAGAAGAGAGAGAGAGAGGAGAAGAGAGAGAGAGAGGGAGAGGAGAGAGAGAGAGGAGAAGAGAGAGAGGAGAAGAGAGAGAGAGAGAGGAGAAGAGAGAGAGAGAGAGAGAGAGAGAGAGGAGAAGAGAGAGAGAGAGAGGAGAAGAGAGAGAGAGAGAGGAGAAGAGAGAGAGAGGAGAAGAGAGAGAGAGAGAGAGAGAGGAGAAGAGAGAGAGAGAGAGAGAGAGAGAGGAGAAGAGAGAGAGAGAGAGAGAGAGGAGAAGAGAGAGAGAGAGAGAGAGAGGAGAAGAGAGAGAGAGAGAGAGGAGAAGAGAGAGAGAGAGAGAGGAGAAGAGAGAGAGAGAGAGAGGAGAAGAGAGAGAGAGAGAGGAGAAGAGAGAGAGAGGAGAAGGGAGAGAGAGAGATCAAACGGTTCAGTAACCGTTTACGACCTGAAACCTGACAGTGCTGACCTCTAGACTACACCCCATCATTGACACCCGGCGCTCCTCGCTCCCCTTGAACCAGCACAGAGTCACAATTATCCGTTTACATTCAGTCTTCTGAGGCCAGAGAAGAAACTAAGTATCAGCAGAAAAGTATTTACCCGCGTTAAAAAAACCCTCCTGGAAAACGACAGTGAGACCGAGTCAAGGAGACGACCTTCAACGACCTCGCCGCTACTCAACGGTCTGACCATTAGTTACTTTTTCAGATGAGGATTTCTTTGTAAGATTAAGCGTTTGTTTCTAATTAACACTTTAAAAACTGTTATACTATTGAGTAATCTTATCGGAAGTAATCAGATTACCTCAGCCTTCATCACACAGCAGGATCATCATCATCCTGTAAAACACTTTTACTTCGATACGTGAAGTTCATTATGATAATAATAGTTATTACCTTAACATTAATCTAATATCTTAAACATAAATCGTTATTGTGAAATATTCGTTGGATGTTCATTATTGAAATAAAATACGGACCTAAAAATTCAATTTTCTTATTTCTCTGCACTTAAACTCTTGTAGTTCATTTTCACCGAAGGACTCGGAACCAAACTTCATAGTTTCTAATTGATTAGTGATAATTATTCTGGCGGGGGTCTTTCAGAGGTCTTTTGTGGTTCACACACACCAGCAGCAATGACTGACAGACGGTGAGACAGGCAGGGGGCGCCGTTCAGCTGAAGCTCCGACAGATCAACCATAAAACACTCAGATATGAACCTGTGCTGGAATGTCGGCAGGACTCACTCTCTCACTCACCCTCCCTCACACACACACACTCTCTCACAGACTCATAACGCCCTCTGCTGGAACTATTAGGTACTGTGTGTACCCTCTGTTCATCGTTATCTCTCTCACACACGAGAGAGAGAGAGAGAGAGAGAGAGCAGTCAGAAATGATTCCTAACACTTGGAGCAGTTTTTTGAGATCCAGACCGTTTGCTGCAGTCTGGATCTCGAGTCAGAACCGGCGCCGATACCAAACGGACCCCGTTTGAATCCAAGTCTGTGAATTTAACGATGAAGAGGAGTAGCTTACAGATGGATGGAGGAGTCTATTGATTATTAATAATAATCGGATCATAATCTAAGAAACATCCATCGGATCCAAGTATGACATCATGAGTCCGACACGACGGTGGGCGGGTTCTAGTCCGACTAACAGACACTGGAGATTCCTGGTACACACACACACACACCCCTCTCTTCATACATGTGACCAACATGAACCACGACTCTGTCCGTCCGACGGTCACACCTGTCAATCATTTAGAAAATCACCAAACGCCTCTTATTTCAGTCCAAAGATATTTAGTCAACAGTCACACCTGAAAGTAAACGATCAATCGATTATCATCCGTCAGAAACACAGTTTTCACCAAAGTAGAGAAGATCGGACTCATTCTGAGATCCCGTCGTGAAAGAATGATCGGCTGTGTGAACGCGCTCACCGTTTATTAAAGACACGTTTCAATCTCTGGTAGTCATCACGATGAAGAGTGACCTCATATCTATGAGAAAAAGTCTACTTCAAGAAACACTCCTCACTGCAACGAGGAAACAGGAGTTGTGAGAATCAAAAGTCTAATTATGAGGAAA
>VRLP01005640.1:32500-34954 GCA_009660295.1 Lophius piscatorius
CAGGTGGAACAAGACCTTCTCGGAAACGCGTCCTGGGCTGAAGTGCTCCACTTCTGCAAGGGTTAAAGGTCAGGGCAGTGATGTCACACAGAGATCTGATGTTTGTGATGAAGCGCCGAGACGCCGCTCCGCTGCTGAACCATCAACAGTGCTGTGAAAAACTATTAGACCCCGCCCCCTTCATGGTTTCTTCAGATTAAACTGTTGGTTTAATGTAGTGTGAGAGAGGCTCCGCCCCCTCGGAGGCTAACTCCTAAAAACTACCAATGAAGAACTGGACCCACCCAGACCTGATCAACCACATCATCACTTCAGTAGAGCATCTTCAGAAGCAGGAAGTTGGCTCCTGGTCCAACCAGCAGCACATTATGCCGCTACAGAACTTCCAGAAGGTGATTGAGATCCATCAGTCTGGGAAGGGTTCTAAAGCTACTCTAAGGTTCTGGGACTCTTCCTCCACAGTGAGGAAGATTATTTAGACATGGAGAAGACCTGGAACAACAGAGAACATTCACAGAAGTGGACCACCTTCCAGAATTCCTGTCAATTCATCAGTCAGAATGTCTCCTAGTCAAAGTGTGGACCTGAACCCCTCTGAGATGATGTGATGGACCTGAACCCCTCTGAGATGATGTGATGGACCTGAACCCCTCTGAGATGATGTGATGGACCTGAACCCCTCTGAGATGATGTGCTGGACCTGAACCCCCCTGAGATGCTGTGGCGGACCTGAACCCCCCTGAGATGCTGTGGCGGACCTGAACCCCTCTGAGATGCTGTGGCGGACCTGAACCCTTCTGAGATGATGTGATGGACCTGAACCCCTCTGAGATGATGTGATGGACCTGAACCCCTCTGAGATGATGTGATGGACCTGAACCCCTCTGAGATGATGTGATGGACCTGAACCCCTCTGATATGCTGTGGTGGACCTGAACCCCTCTGAGATGCTGTGGCGGACTTGAACCCTTCTGAGATGATGTGATGGACCTGAACCCCTCTGAGATGCTGTGATGGACCTGAACCCCTCTGAGATGCTGTGGTGGACCTGAACCCCTCTGAGATGCTGTGATGGACCTGGTAGAATTGTTCCTGCTCATTAACCCTCCAGTGTTTCCGCACTGAAGCGGTTCTGGAAAGAAGGGTGGGTCAAAGCTCCTCTACTGTCAGGAGGGTTTGGTTCCAGATGGAGGAACATCTAAATATTAAGGTCAGGGGGTCCAATACTTTTTCACAGCTCTGTAATCATTACACGTGTGGCGGTTAAACTGTGACTCATTCAAACGATGGGTTTCTGTTCTGGGTCTGGTTCCGTGTTCCTGAGCACGGACCGACAGCGGATCACCTCTGGACAGGAAGCGGTGTGTGGCCAGCAGCAGCTGTGGCGAGGTCTGGATCTTGGCTTCTCCTTCAGGAGGCTTGAAGAGAGAGAACTCCTCGTGGACGCTGCGAGGCTCCAGGGGGATCTCCAGCGGCGCGAGGGGACGCTTCACCGTCCGGTCCACTGCAGGAAGAGGAGGAGAGATTTAAAGGAACAGTCCATCCAAAATCAATAATTCACTCATCAGTCCATCACCTGCGTGATGATGGAGACAAGAACCGCCTTCTAAGCTTCTCCTAAACAACCTGAGAAGATGCAGAGGGTCCGAGACGAGACATTAATGTGAGGAAACACCGTTTACAGCCGAGATCTTCGCTGTAGCCTCTCAGCCAGAAGCAGACAAGTTCATCAGCGCCAGTTAAAGGTTCTGCAGACAAACTTCTCAGGTGGTTCTGAGCGGACGTTGTCTCCTGACAGTTAGTTTGATCAGTTCCAGGTGAATTTCTTTCTTCTTATTATTAATAATTATTATTGCTTTGATGAAATAGGTTTAATGGACATGCTAAAGAGAAAGGGGCCGAGGATGGAGCCCTGGGGGACGCCACGGGTGGAGGAGGAGGCAGTAACCATGGCTACTGAGAAGGTCTTATTGGATGAGTAGGATGAAAGCATGTGAGGACGTACGCAACTGAATTATGTAACGAAGAACCAGGAATAAAGTCTAAGAAGGTTCAAATATAGAAAAGAATTTCATTCAAACTTCTTCACATACAATAACAGTCAGGGTTAAATTTCCTATTAATTATGTTTTCATAGCTGCAAAATCTGTTTTACCGAATAAAACTTTTACAGAAATGACTTACTTGTGAAATTGTGACACTGTTCCTTTAATCTCTCCAAAGTTTCTATTTTCACAGTAAAATTCTGTTTTCCACATAAAATAAAGTTTTTTACTGTTTCTTCTTTTATGATAATTCATTTATCTACTACCATATTTTATTCTGCACCGAGAGACTCAAGGGTTCCACCCGGTGGGACTGACTGGTTCCGACGGGTGGGACTGACTGGTTCCGACGGGTGGGACTGACTGGTTCCGACGGGTGGGACTGACTGGTTCCGACGGGTGGGACTGA